>CBVK0102858986.1:0-14324 GCA_900067695.1 Picea abies | reverse complement strand
TTTCGCCCGTAAATAGTCAAAACGACCGGGGCAAAGTCTACAATACACCCATGCCATTCACCTCATCAAATTCCACCCAGGTTTTTAGTGACATGTCCCAGAGCGACAGGTACTCAGTTTGGCCCTACAAGCATACACCAGAAAGAGGCCTAATTGGGGGCCTCCGAGGTCAAATTGGGCCCAGTGAGAGAAACCCACTTCAGCTACAGGTATGCAAGCCTGTAGCAGCCTGTCAATTCTGGTGTCCAACCCAGAATTTCACTCCAATTCCGAATCTTTTAGCTGATCAGTACATTGGCCAGCTCCATCTGCATACCTTCCCGGGGCCATATCTCACTCATCCGGAGTCGGATTTGTGCCAAACGAAAGGCAGAGGAAAGGTAACAGATAGAGCTACAACATGGGCACATTAGAGAACATATTTGGGACTGTTTGGTACAGAGGAACAACCTCTCAAAGTTCAGATCCAAGAGGTCCTCTTGCTGAAACAAGTCCAAATCAAGGCCATGTTTTAACCAGCTCACAGGAAACTTATAGGCAACAAAGGGGGGGCATAATTAGGTCTGAAAAGTGCCTGAACAACGGGCATTTCCTTACTTACAGCGACCAAAGCCCGAAGTCCCCTTGCCCTCCAAAGCAGCTCAACAATTCCCCACACCTTGGGCCTTCATTCCGGTGAATCCGGCAGCCATGGATGGCCAGGTACTATCTTAAAACACATCACCTACAGCTGCAAAACATGGCAGCAATCAAAGAGCATTTGGGATGGCACAAATCCCAATGGAAAATGATGATGTGGCATATCAAATTTTGTCATTTTATGGAAAATGACTTTTTGTAATATACACTTTCGTATGATTTACTTTTGGCTTGTAAATTATTGTGTAATTGAAGGGTCAAGTCAGATCTGATTTGATCCCCTTTTGGATAAGATTCCACTTTTTGGATAAGGTTCCCTTTTTGGATAAGTTTACTTTTTGTAAAAAGACAAAAGTCTTTTAGGGTTGGTCCACTTGTCACTTTTCCAAAAGTGACAAGTGTCTTGTGACCTAACCCTAAGCCTTCACCTCTCCTTTATAAATAAGAGGGTTGGCATTGTAAAAAGGAGGAGGATGAATATAGTAACAAAGCTCTGCTGAAATTTATAAGACTCTTTGTGTGTGTGTACTTGTTGAATTTTAGTTGTTGGATGTGTCAATTGTTGGTTAAGGGTTGAGGGGTAGTGGTAAATGCTTGATATGTTAGCTATCTCCAGGAGGGATTGGTTAGCTAGGTGTTTGTTGTTGCTTCCTTGGGTTTAACTTGCTCACTTTCATGTTCTAACAGCTTGGTTTAATTTGTTTAATGTGTTTTAGTGCAGATTTTCTGAAGTGTTCAATTATTTTCAGCCTTAGCTAGTGGTTGGGAGTCCTAGGGCCCCTTAGGAGAACCCTTAAATAGACCTCATAGCTGGCTGTCCTTACTTCTTTGCTTCATCTTTTCATTCATGTATGTTTTTGTTATGTTTTCTCACTACTAACCTTGCTGTCCCAAACAGGAAAGTGGATCATTTTGGTCAATTTCCCCTCATGGGACAGCCATCTTAGTTGGCTGTTATATACTTCTGTTATGTAAATTTCTGTTATGTTATTTCAGTTTTTTCCATACATAAACACTAAAATTTCGTTGTTTGCCTGCAAGGATACATCCGGTCACCCATTCTGTTTCTCTCAAGCGGTTGGGGACCACCTAGAGACCTGTTTGAGGCAAAGGGGCCAGCAGGGCAGCGAAGAAAAACACACATTTTCAATAGGTAAATCTTACCCAATCACTCTCACATACTCTTTAATCATCACTTGCACTCACCCCAAAGATTTATGGTATACATATCAATGTTTATAGGTTCAATTTGTGTAAGTAGCTTGAATGATTTACTTGTAAATTCATGATAAAAAAAATCTGGTTAAATATTTGTGCAAACAACAACCACATCTTTGTATTTCAAATACTAAATCTACCATTCCCATACAAGGAATTAGTTGAGGCTTTCATGCACATGGCGGCTTTGTCATTCGCAAAAAGTCTCAACCCATTCCTTTGGGTTGAATGTTGTAATTGTTATTTTGTAATTATCTAATCTTGTACATTTTCATTGTATCATCTTTTCATTCACTAACTTACAGGTGGCTGCCCCAAAAGGGGTTATATAAAATCAGCAAGCTAAACACATGCAAAATGCCGCAAAACAAACTTGAAACAATTCAGGGGTCCGCCCCATACACAGAAAACCAAAAAATCTATATTATTTAGATATCTATATACACATATTATCTAGCCATGACATATATGTCACTTATCTATTTACTCGTTTCATGTATATAGTTTCAAGATAGATTTCAATTTCAGTAACCAGGAGGCACACTTGTGAAAGCAAGGCATGACCTTGCCACGTGGATGGTCTGGTATTTATTTTATGCAATTTTAATTTCATAGAACATTAAGAGTCAAAGCCAGGGAGTCTTCATCAGGATCCCCTCGGAAGTTGTCTAGTTAGTATAAGTCGAGTGGTCTTTCCTCAGTACCACACGGTCAAGGAGTTGATTAGCTTAACTCAGTTGGAATACTACTCTGCTTGGGTAAGCTCAGCAAAAACCCTCTTTAGGGGGGTCCTGAGCCTCTTCCTTTTCGCAGGTATCCTTCTTCCATCTGAGCAGCTTTAAGAGCCCAAAAGCGCTAGTGACGAGAAGTGGCTAATCCCTACTTCTCTGAACTGCATGGGGCACTCTTCAACCTAACCACCGTGGACTGCTAGGACTACTCTTCATATAATGGTTGGCACAATTCCGGGATGTGTTTGCCTGATCGGGATAACCTTCAAAACAATGTGGTGACCAATGCATGTGATAAAAAACAAAAATTGATCAATAAAATATTTTAAAGTCAACCTTTCGTCAGTCCACCTTTTCCACTCACAAACCAAAATTGAAGTTGTATATATTTTATGTTATACCATAGTTGTAACAGCTTGTTATAAAGCTGTTCATCCACTTTTGCAACCCTTTTTCGACTTAACAATCTTCCAGGATCGCTTCCCGGGTCACCCCGGGGGGTTTTGAGCCATTTTGGGCTTGTTTCCTTGTTTTGAAAGCTTTGAACAGCTTGCTGTTCATAATTTACAGCCATTTAAAGGTACTTGGCTGTAGCTTTTAAACCCCCTTTTCACCCTTGTTTCATGCCCATTTGCTTAAAGTCTTCATTGGTTATTTACCCAGGATACCAGTTTACCCCGGTGACCCATTCTGGGGCAGTTTCCAACACTTTAAGTGAGTGAACAGCTCACTGTCCACTTTATTTAGTTCGCTGTCCTAAAAATCAGCTAGCTCATTTTCATCCCATTGTCCATAATTTTCACCCCCCAAGCCATTTCGGCCATCCAGGAAGCTAAGAAAGGATAACACCCAGGGTGGGTGGTCCTGAGAAGGACTTCTTGTAAGCCTTTCACCTTTCTTCTTCCCCTTATTTACCTCCTCAGGCGAAGGACCACTTGAGGTGCGGGTAGCCTCTGCCTCGTGCCGAGCTACCAAAGGGGCTGTAACCGGCTTCACAGCCGGATAGGTCGGATCCATCCCTACGGACAGATTTTGCTTATAACAGGTACTTAATGTTGCTAATTGACGTCAATTGCTAGTTAGATTGAATTTGGGATTAATTTATATTTACCCTCTTTAGACCTTATTAATGTTTAAATGATATTGTAATAATGTAGATTGATTGTAATAATGTCTAAATTGTAAATTAGACTTGTGAATCAGATTTGTTTAAGGACTAATGTAGAATCGAAATCTATCAACAAGTAGTAGTATTCGTTTGCTAAATTCGAATTTGTGGTTAACGCTCATTAGTATATAGTGTTTGTCTAAATTGGTAATTAGACTCTCTAATTTAGAGTTGTATATCATGTTAATTTAGGTGGTAAATCAGTGACTTCTTAATCTAGACGAGTAAGGTAGATTTTTATTTAATGCTATTTTTTTACAAGTTCATACTAGATGAATGGGTTTGTTTTCTACGTGATCATGTAACAACTTGCATTTTCTTGTTAGCGTCAGGCTGCATCTTGCCAACCCATTTCTTGGGGTGTGGGTGTAGTATCCTTGTCCGTGCGATTGTCCTAGCGCGTCAGATTTTTATAGTTTTCAGTTCGGATAGGATATGTTGTGCCAAGGTTATCGATGCATCTATCACCTAGGGATGGCATGATTCCTAATGAGGGGATCATGGAATGCCCAGTGGGATAGCGACGAACGAATACCTAGCCGAAGTCGGTGCGAGTGGTGGACTGTTTTCAAGCATGGTAAGTTGCTTGGGCGCATGGGTGGAACACCTTCATGCGTTTGGTTCACGTGCCTTGAGATTCTAGTCTTTTTCGTCCACATCACCGTGTCAGAAACAGGAATTTGTGCATTAGTGGGTAGGAGTGTCTTCATTGCGTCGAGCGGGTAGTTGTTCCTCCTTGTTATTCTGTGCATGTTTTGCTCAATTTCCCTTATGCCTGTGCGTGGTGTCATAGTAGCATGTTTCCTAGAATGCGTGCTTGTGTTTGTCATCAGTGGTGTGGTTAAATTGTTTTCATTGTCACCTTCTTTCCTAAACATAGAAAAAAAAAAAATTATTCTTTGCTTGTTGCCATAATGATGGGGTCGTTACATATGGTATCAGAGTGGGTTCAAACTATGACTTCGGATCACTACATCTTTCATTGATATGATTGATTATAATGTTTCTAATTAAGTTGACTTGTACTCATGCAGGTAACCATGGTTAGAGCATGTCACAGAGGCAGACGACGAGGTTCTAGGGGAGGAGGTGCAATGCCTCCAGTAGCATCCATGCCTGAGGGGTATAACCCCCACCGAGATGAACAGGTTGTCGGGTAGGAGAAGATAGCGATGGGTGATGTGGTTGGTATGATGAGGTATTTTCAGTGGATTTCTGAGGCAGTGATCAACCGTTTGGATAGATATAAGGCCAGGGTGTCGACACCCCCTGAGGGTCCACCAAATGCTTCGGTCAGTATTGGTAGCATTTATCATGAGCTTGAGAAGGTAAAATTTCCTAAGTTCTTTTGTGCCCCAGATGACGCAGCCATCGAGGCATGGTTGGAGAGTATGGCGATGTTCTTTGCACTTCGTGACTATACCTCTAACATGAAGGTTTGCATGGCAGTCTTTCAACTGAAGGGGAGTGCTCTTCTATGGTGGAAGACGCTCCTACCGAAGCTAAACATGGCCGTTGAATATGTGTCATGGGAAATTTTCAAGGAACGGTTCCGAGAGAGGTACCTATTAGAGGAATTCATTGAGCCTCATCTCAATGAGTTCAATGCCTTACGAGAGGGTGGTCGTACGGTTCGCGAGTATGAGGCCCATTTTATGGAGCTGCTTTGGTATGCTCCACACCTTAATACTGAGAAACTTAAGTTCAACATGTTCATGTTCGGCCTTATTGGTAGCTTATGTGCAAAGGTTAGGATTCTGATGCCTCAAACCTAGTATGATGTCATCTAGAAGAGCCTCATAGAAGAGGAGGAGCTTATCAGTGAGAATCAAAGAAAGACTCTAGTGAGACCAGCACGATAGGTGTCATCTGGTGCATAGCAGCATCAAACATTAGCCAGACATACATCAGATATCGTGGCTTCCACAGGATATCCACTTTCACTACACCTCGACGAGCAAAGTCTCAGCAGCGACCACCTTATCGGGCACCACAGCATCAGTAGCAGTGTCTACCGTAGAAACAACATTTTAGGCCTATTCTGCAGAATAGACCATGATTCGAGGTCGATGGGTTGTCATCTTCTACTTCAGGTACCAAGAGTACTAGACCAAAGAAGGGGTGTTGGACGTGTGGGGGGGGCACACTACTAGCGCGACTACCCAGTGGAGAGGACTAGAGCATCTGGATCAGCTAGACCCACTACCGTGGGAGATATGGGCAAGGCCCATCAGATTCATGCATCAATGAATAACCACCAGGCCAAGTACCATTTGATTGTTCTCGAGATGTTAGGTACCGTCGCTGACCAGACCCTTAGTATTTTGATAGATCTCGATGCTACCGAGTGTTTCATTTCAAGTGCAGCGCTAAAAAGGATTAAGGTAAAGGCAATCGAACAGGATGAGTTTATCTTCATAGAGATGGCTTCAGGAGACAAACAAAAGGTTTGAGGAAAGGTTACAGGATGTACCCTTAACCTGGGAGAGTTTTTCACCAAGGACAACCTATACGTCATGATCTTGGGAACTTATGATGTCGTGATTGGTATGGACTGGTTGGAATCGCATGAGGTGATACTCAACTGTAAGATGAAACGATTGAGCTTGGTCGATTATGAGGGATAGAGACGTGTGATTGTAGGTTGGAACCAAGGAGTTTCCCTTATGTTCATCTCTTCCTTCCAGCTACGGATGATCATGCGCAAGGGGTGAAATCTTTATGCGATCCTTACGTTCAACGAGAAGTGAGTAGCGGAAGGTCTAGAACAATTTTCGGTGCTGAGAGATTTTGTAGATGCCTTTCTGTAGGAGTTACCTGGGATGTTGTCGGAGAGATAATTGAAGTTTACTATAGACTTAAAACTGAGGATTGAACCGATAGCTAGAATGCCTTATCAGATGTCAACCACGGAGTTACAGGAGTTGAGAATGCAACTAAAGGAATTGTTGGACCTAGGACTGATACGTCCAAGTGTGTCACCATGGAGTGCTCTTGTTATTTTCATATGAAAGAAAGATGGTTCATGGAGGCTCTACATTGACTATTGTCATTTGAACAAGGAAACAATCAAGAATCAGTATTTGTTGCCGAGGATTGATGATCTGTTCGATCAAATGAAGGGCGCAACGGTGTTCTCAAAGATCAACTTGTGATCAGGATACCACCAGTTACAGAATAAGGAGGATGATGCCCCTAATACCATCTTTAAGATGAGGTTTGGAAATTACGAGTTTATTGTTTTACCACTTGGATTGACGAACACCCCAGGGGTTTTCATGAGTTTGATGAATGAGGTGTTCTGCGAGTACTTGAACAAGTTCGTCCAAGTATTCATCGACGATATTTTGATTTACTGTCAGATGATGGAGGAGCTTGACAAGCACTTGCAGTTGGTACTACATTGTTTGCGAGAGCACAAATTGTATGGGAAGTTGTCCAAATTCTCATTTTATCAATCAAGGATTCACTATTTGGGGCATGTCATCTCCGACGAAGGTATCGACGTAGATCCAGCAAAGTTCGAGGCTATTATGGAATGGCCTGTGCCAATGAATGTCCTAGAAGTGTGTATCTTTATGGGTTTATTAGGATACTATTGACTGTTCATCGAGGGATTTTGGAAGATAGAAAATTCGATCATGGAATTGAAGAAGAAAAAAAAGAAGGTTGTTTGGACCAAGAAATGCACAGAAGCATTTTGGAGGCTCAAGGAGTTGTTGACAACAACACCAATAGTAAAGGTCCCTGGCATGGATGTGAAATTCTTGGTATGCATTGATGCATCCAAAGAAGTATTAGGAAGATTCTTGATGCAATATGGACTATTGATCGCTTAAATCTCATGGAAACTAAGAACGCATGAGGAGAATGACGCAACGCATGATTTGTAGTTGTCAACCATCGTATATTCCTTGAAGGTTTGGAGACATTACATTGTTGGATGAAAATTTAAACTAAAGATTGGCCATTGTGGACTACAACACATATTTACGCAAAGTGACCTGGACGCGCAACAACGTCGCTTGTCGGAATTGCTTAGCGAGTATAACTTCGAGATTACTTACATAAAAAGAACAGTGAACCAAGTAGCAGATGCATTGAGTCAGAGACCATGCATATTTTTGGTGTTTCCTCTTCATACGAATCTACGTGAACAGATTCTAACTTTATAGCATGACGATGATTGGTACAAAGAGGTCGAGGGTTTTGTCATAAAAAACACAATGATGGTACCAAGATTTGAAGGATTTACATTTGATGACGATGGATTACTGAGGTTTGAAAATCGGATTTACATACCACCAAATGAAGAGTTGAGAAGTTTGATCCTAAATGAGGTTCATAGAGCAGTGTACATGGCTCACCCAAGAGTCACGAAGATGAGGGTTGACCTTAAACCCTTATTCTTCTAGAAGGGAATGAGGGCAGATATAGTCAACTATGTGGCCAAATATTTAGAATGTTAGTAGGTAAAGGCTGAGTATAGATATCCAACAATATTACTACAACCATACATTATTCCATAATCAAAATGGGAGGTTATTTCGATGGATTTTATTGTTGGATTTCCACTGACAGCAAGGAGGCATGACTTGATTTTCATAGTAGTAGACACTCTGAAGAAGAGTGCTCATTTTATTCCTATGCATACAATGTATCAGGCACCTGATATAGCTAGAGTTTTCATCAATGATATTGTGAGGCTGCATGGCATGCCTAAGAGGATTATATCCGATCAAGGATCGATGTTTACTGGATGATTTTGGACAAGTTTCCAAGAGGCCTTGGGAACCCAACTTCACTTCAGTACGATGTATCACCCGGAGACTAATGGGCAGACCGACCGAACGAACTAGACCTTGGAGGACTTGTTGCGCATGTACATGATGGACCGACAAAAACATTGGGAAGAATTCTTGCCACTGGTGAAATTCACTTATAACCAAAGTTACCAAGGCACCATTAAGATGGCACCTTTTGAGTTTATTTACAGGTGACCATGTCGAATTCCTTTGAGTTGGGATAGGATTGAGGATAGGGTGTTGGTGGGACTAGAAGAGATCCAATAAATGGAATAGAAAATGCAAACGATAATACAAATGACTAAATAAGTGCAGAATCGATAGAAGAGTTATGTCAATGTGCATCGTGTCGACCGTAGTTACGAGGTTGACGATCGAGTCTTCTTGAGAGTTAAATCGCATAAGAGTTAGATCAAGTTTGGAAAGGGAGATAGACTCTCTCCTAGGTTCATGGGACCTTTCGATATTGTGGAGAAAAATGGGTTTGTGGCCTATTAACTAGCCTTGCCTGATTCTTTGAGGCGTATGCACGATGTTTTTCATGTATCAATTTTGAGACATTATATTAGTGATCATACACATGTTATTGACATGAGTTCCTTGCAGGTATCGGAAGAGGGGTCACTCACGGCTCAGCCAATCCACATCCTATATCATCACGTTCAATGTCTACGACATGGAATAGTAGATTAGGGAAAGGTCCAGTGGGACACCTATAGTCTTCACTCGATGACCTGGGAGGACGCATATGATATGCGCCAATAGTTTCCATTTTTGTTTGATAGATAGACTTATGATACTATGATACACACTATTTCATCACTTATACTGTTAAACTTCGAGACGAAGTTTGGAACAAGAGGGGGGTGTATGTAACATCCCGCTCTTGCGCACTGAGCGAACTTATTCTTTGAGGACACTTGCTCGCAAGTGATCCAGATTATTATGCTATTAAAACATTGATTTTGATTATGAGGTGTTATGGGTTGATGTCATGTTGTTTTGTTGCATTGACATAGGAAGGTTCTATTGACTCGGTTTTACTTAGTGTGAAGGATTTCGAACCTCGAGGGTGCAAAGGCATCGATGGAACCCCTTGGACTTTGGATCAAGTCGGGGAGTGAACTATTGTGGTTTGATTATTTTAAATGTGATATTAGTGCATCTGTTTAGATGATATAATTATGAATATATTTATGACATGATTCATTGATGATGTAGGCTAAAGATAGCTTGCCAACCAGACTCACATGTGGGGTAGAGGGGTCACGCATGACTACCATAGATGTTGAGGGAGAGGTGTGGATAGGACCCCTACCACATCCTACTATCACTCCCACTGTGGCTCAAACTGTAGGTTAACGTTTACCTAGTTCGAGAAGACCGACGATGTCATGAGGGCAGAGTGCGACAGTCACTCGCGATGATTCTAAGGGGAATGCAATAAGGCAAGGGCCTTATCCCTTAGAGGCCCTTAGACTCCCACAAGTTCACCTAGCGGAGTATTGACTCCAGCGGTTTTTTATGTCTACCAAGTTAGTTAAGAGGTGAGTGACACCCTTGGAGCACAAGGTGCATCCTGAAGGGCACGTCACACAAGAAAAATGGAAAGAGGTGAATGTCACCCTTGGAGCACGTAGTGCGTCTTGAAGGGCACGTCGCGCAAGGGAAATAGGTGAGGCGAGTGACACCCTTGGAGCACCTAGTGTGTCCTGAAGGGCACATCGCGTTGTGAATGATAAATGAATAAACCTAGATGGCCTTAGGACGAATAACGTGATAATAATTTTTTAAAACAATTTCCCTAATAAATTATCGCCCAGCAAAAAAATTAAGGTCTAGGTCTAATCTTAGCTGGTGGTAAAATTTTACCTTGTTATTAAAAAAAATAAAAAATAAAAATAAATAATAATAATGAAAATAAACATATATATAAAAATAAAAAATAAAATAAAATAAAATAAATAATAAAGATAATCTTCTTTAACCTTGTGAGAAGAAGGGGGTAAGCAATTAAAGTGTTTAATAAAAATATTTTGGGATAAAAACTTAAAAAGGGGAATGATTGTTTTACTTTTATGCTAATTAAAAATTTAATTCATTAAAAAAGGGGGGGAAGAAGGGTAAATTTCTTCACATACCTTTTTTAGATTAATTAAAAATGGAAAATGGGAAATCTAAAATAATTAGGAAACTAGGAAAAATGAAAACCTTAAAAGAAAGGGGAAACACTAGGAAAAATAAGTTAGTCCAACTTTGTAAGGTATCTACCATTTAAGGAATTTCTAATTTAAACAAAAATAGAAAATTAATAATGGGGAAAGTCATTAAAACCTGTAAGGGAATTTGGGGACACCTAGGAGAGATACTAGGAGTGACTCTAGGCGGGTGAGGGAAATAAGAGTAATTAATTAATTAAAGAAATTAATTTATGGAGGAATGAATAGGATGGGTGACACTTGTACTCGGAGGATTTTTAGGAATTAATTTACTAAACATTAATTTAAATGGGATTTTGGGAATCTAAAGGAGTTCAAAACTATATATAATGGAGGGAGGAGAAGGAGGAAGGATATCTTCTGTTTGCATACCATTATGCTGTAGAAATATATACTTGAGTGACTTATCTTGTGGGATTTGGGATACCCAGCTCGTTGAGGAGTGGTAGCTCAGCCTTGCGAGGCGAGCTGGGAGCTAGTTGATTCTTGGTTAGTGTGTGTGGCCCCTTTGCATCTCAGGGGCCTAAGGGGGAAGAAGAGTACTCCTACCATTGGCTGGGAGGTATCGTTGAAGCCTCATTGGCCAAAAAGTGGGAGTTTCACAAAGTGCGCGAGGCATCAACTTAGAGTGGGTGATCAGGCAACGATACACTTTCTTTATTTTTACATGGTAGATTGTAGTAGGATTTATTCTTTGGATCTGCATGTTTAATTGAGTAAGTAAATTGATTGTCTTTTCATTCTAGTTGATGACCAAATTTTTTTCCATAGCCTATAGCTTGATGATTGATTGACTCCCATGGCCTTTGATTCCCGACATGTATTGACCGCCCTTTGGTGTTTTGATTGTGAAGATAGTGGTTTTTTTAGCCTTTCATCCCTATCTCATCAGTCCTCGCCTAATCAGTCATCCAGGAGCCTGATATACAGTCGCCACTTCGACGTTAATATACCTATGGATCTCAACGCCCTGCTTTTCTGTGGGTGGATGATGAGCGAAGGACGATCCTGCCAGTCGTCTACCTCCGTTGTTGTCTTTGGATGATTGTTTGGCATGCCCCTTCAAGAAAAACCTCTGCATATGGATTATGTTGCATCCTTGTTGGTTTTTTTTTCTCTGCGCCTTAACTGATAGAATCTATGGGATCATTTCAATGACCTTTCCCAATGGATCCTTGCATTCATGTTATTGTTGTCTACGTTGTATTGGTATTCTGGCAATGGAAAAATGATTTGATTTCATGTCTTCATTTTTGTATTGGTATCCTGGAAATGGAAAAACGTTTTTGGTTGTTATTCATGTTTGCATTGTGTTGGTAATCTGGCAATGGAAAAACGATTTGATTTCATGCCTGCATTTTTTTATTGGTATCCTCAAAATGGAAAAACATTTTTGTTTGTTATTCCTGTCTACGTTGCATTGGTAATCTGGCAATGGAAAAACGATTTAATTTCATGTCTGCATTTTGTACTAGTAGCGTGGAATGGAAAAACGTTTTTACTTATTATTCATGTCTGCGTTGTTTTTGTATTTAACTCAACGCTTTTATAATGCCCAATTTTCGTTGATCTCTTGTATAGCTTCGAGTTTGAAAATATTTTATATGATAACGAATTGCCACATAAAAATGAGACCAAGTTTTCTTTTTTAATGACCACCATTTTTCCTTAAAATTTGATAGAGCTTGTTGTTTAAATGACCACCATTTTTCCACCTAAAAACGTGACTTATTTTGATATTTAAAATGCCCACGAATTTGATTTAAATCAATTGCTTGAGCTTCCTATAAATTCCCACGATTTGGCTATTAAAATGATTGCATGAGGTTGTTGTATTTACCCATGATTTTTGCCATTTAGATGTGACAGATTTTGTTGTAAATGACCACAGATTTGCCCAAAAAGATTGACTGAGTTCGTTGTTTAAGGAACATGCTTTTGCTAATTAGAATGATGACTGTATTGCTGGTATGCCCATGATTTTTTCCTTTAATTGTGGACTGTGTTTGCGTTGAATGGCCATGATTTTTCTCAACCATTGACTGCACCTCTTAAACTGGAAAAGACAATATTTCTAGACAGCTAACTAGGCATTCATACTCCTAATCCTTACCTTTACCTGGATACGCGTCCAAGTGTCATAGTTGGATTGGAATAACTTTCCTCCCCTTTTTTTTGAAGTATTAAGTATTGTTATAGGATTTGGAATTTGCATCGACTGTATTGTCTGGTTCTAAATAACTTAATTAATATCATGCCTTGTAATTAATTCCTTTTTACAGTTATGGCAGTAAATCTTATTACTACAGATGGAAACAATCTCATTTAACATTTATGACAAAAAAATCTTATTAAAGACATATGGCAGTAAATCTAATTATAGGTAAACGGACTTAGTTTCTCATTGAATGTATATGGATTTATGACATTTACACTTCTTAGCAGATTCTTTTAATGTTCATAGACAACTGTCATTTTCGCACGGATAGTGTAGACAAACAACGTGTGGCAATTTAATGAGTTAATAAATGTTTCCTTGTTGCATTCTACTTTAAGGCAGTTAATGTTCTTAATTGACATCAATTGCTAGTTAGATTGAATTTGGGATTAATTTAGATTTTCCTGCTTAGACCTTATTAATGTTTAAATGATATTGTAATAATGTACATTGATTGTAATAATGTCTAAACTGTAAATTAGACTTGTGAATCAGATTTGTTTACGAACTAATGTAGAATCAAAATGTATCAACAAGTAGTAGTATTCGCTTGCTAAATTATTTTTTGTGGTTAACGCTCATTAGTATATAGTGTTTGTCTAAATTGGTAATAAGAATATCTAATTTAGAACTGTATATCATGTTAATTTAGGTGGTAAATCAATGACTTTTTAATCTAGATGGGTAAGGTAGATATGTATTCAATGCTATTTTTTGACCAGTTCAGACCAGATGAATGGTTTGGGTTGTTGCGTGGTCATGTAACAACTTGCATTTTCTTGTTAGCGTCAGCCTGTGTCTTGCCAACCCGTTTCTTGGGGTCTGGGTGTAGTCTCCTTGTCTGTGGGGTTGTCCTAGCGTGTCGGATTTTTATAGTCTTCAATCCGAATAGGATGTGTTGTGACAAGGATTTTGATGCGTCTATCACCTGGGGATGACATGATTCTTGATGAGGGGATCATGGCATGCCAAGTGAGATAGCGATGAATGAATACCTGGCCAAATTTAGTGCGAGTGGTGGAGTTTTGTCGAGCATGGTAAGTTGCTCGGGCGCATGGGTGGAATGCCTTCATGAATTTGGTTCTCACACCTTGAGGTTCTAGTCTTATTCTTCCATGTCATTGTGTCGGGAATGGGAAGTTGTCCCTTAGCAGGTACGAGTGTCTTGATTACGTCGGGCGGGTAGTCGTTTCTCCTTGTTATTCTACGCATGTTTTGCCCAATTTCCCTTGTGTCTATGCATGGTGTCATAGTAGCCTGTTCCCTGAACTGTGTGCTTGCATTTGTCATTAGTGGTGTGGTTAAACTATTGTCATCATCGCCTTC
>CBVK0102858985.1:0-20018 GCA_900067695.1 Picea abies | reverse complement strand
CCTTCTTTCAAAAAAAAAAAAAAAAAAAATTATGCTTCGCTTGTTGTCGTAAGGATGGGGTAGTTACAGGTTTATTGTCGCACTGTAATGTTGATAATTTTTTATTCGTTATATTGTGATATCAATTTTTGTTCATGAGATCACATCATAAGGTTATCTTCATCACATTGCAACATAACATTTTTTCTTATCACTATGGCATTGGAATAGGTTTGTCACATTTTTATAGTGGGTTATGTTTGTGACATTGCAACGTCAAGGAATGTTCGTCTCATTGCAATGTTCGGATATGTTTGTCACATTGAGACATTAGGTTGTGTATGTCACATTGGGAGAATGGGTTATGTTTTGTCATATTGTGAAATTTATAAATGTTTCTCACATTACAAGGTTACGATATTTGTGTCACATTGAGGTGAGGAGGCATATGTTTGTCATATTGCGACATTTTGAATTTTTTTTCACATTATGACATTATGATATTTGTATCACACCACAATGCAACAATAATAAAATTCCATCACTTTGAAATGACAAAGCTATATTTGTCACATTCTAGAAATAGGGTTAGGTTTATAATATTGCAATGTTACCATGTTTGTCAAAATGTGATGATGATGATGAAGTTATGATGGGGATATTTTCATCACATTGTGACAATAGGGCAATGATGGTCACATTGCAACATTACTATGTTCTTCATATTTCAACTTTTGACTTTTCCTTTCATATTAAAACACCGGGTTATGTTTGTCACACACAAGGTTGGTTCATGTTCCACACATTATAGAAATGAATTTTTCTCCATGTTTTTTAATAAAATATAACAAAGTGTTTCCTTTGTCACAAAGATAGGAACTTTGAAGTGATTTGATCTATTACATAGAAAGAAACGTAGAATCATACTTGTTTTAAGGAAATTGATAAAACATCATGTTTAACTTTACATATGATGGTTTTTACTTGTTATAAATAAATTAATAGAAAATCATCTTGAACTTTGTAGATGATGAATTATACTTGTTATAAAGACATTGATAGAAAATCTACTTATTTTATATCGGTTTTGAGGACATTCATGGTAAATCATTTAATAATTTGTACTTGTTATAAAGACATTGAAAAACAATTCTTGTGACGATGAGTTATACTATTCTAAGAACATTCATAACAAATATACTTGATTTATGTGTTATAGATGATGACTTATATTTGTTCTAAGAAAATTTAAAGGAAGTCATGTTGAATTGTTTTATACTTTGCACATGACGATTTATATAAGGACATTTAAGTAGACCACACATGGATCATACAGTGTACACATTTCACCATGATACAAACTATGACCATTATACATCCATATCGAATTTATATATATATTTCATTGATTTAATTTGTCATGGGTTGGATAATAAAAAAAATAAGTCTCCCACTAATAAAAAACTTTCATTGAATTTAGCATAGACACACACATATAGAATTTTCATTAAAACCCAAATACTAAAAAGAATAAATTCCACACACTCATTAAACCATATTTTCAAATCATTAAAACAAATAGATGTCTTATAACACTAACACTAATAACAATTGACCCTAACCATTGACCCTAATAACCATTTGACCTTTGTATATTATTAACAGATTATTGTTAACATGGTTAATTATTAATATTAATTAATAATTATTGTATAAAGGGTATCTATGTATAATATACATACATATGCTTAAAGCACCCTTTATGTAATATAACTAATCATGTATATTCAAAATAACTAATAGTATAGTTAATTAGTATTTTTGTTTAATAATTATTAATGTATCATGCATAATAATGGTTAACATGGTTAATTATTAATATTAATTAATACTTATTATATAAAGGGTATCTATGTATAATATACATGCATATGCTTAAAGCACCCTTTATGTAATATAACTAATTATGTATATTCATAATAAGTATAGTTAATTAGTATTATTGTTTAATAATTATTAATTTATCATGCATAATAACAACAAAGTATTAATAATATTAATAATATTCATAATTTTTATTATTAATAAAGTATTAATAATAGTTTATTAATAAATTTAATAATAGTATAGTTAATTATTATTATTATTATTATTTAATAATTATTAATATATCTTTTATAATAACAACAAAGTATTAATAATAATTTGTATAATGTTTATAGTTTTTATTATTAAAAAAGTATTAATAATAGTTTATTAATAAATTTAATAAAGTATTGATATGTATTAATGTTGTTATTAATAAAGTAGTATTAATAATATTATTGACTAATAATAATAATCAATACCTCTTGTAATAATAATCAATACCTCTTGTATATTAATAAGAACTATATTAATTATCCTTAATAATTCTAACAATCATAACAACACTAACCCTAATAACTCTAATAAACATATATTATTAATACATTATTGCTAACATGATTAATCATTAATATTTATTAATAATCATTATATAAAATATATGTACACTAATCCTAATAACCATTCACCTTAATATATTATTAACACATTATTATTAACATGATTATGCATTAATATTAATTAATAATAATTATATAAAAGACATTTAAGAGTAACATGATTATGCATTAATATTAATTATTAATCATTGTATAAAATACATTTTTGTACTCTTAAAGAATTATTTTATAAGATAATTAATTACTTATATTAACAAGTGTTGCATGGCAACGTAGTCCCTGCCAGGTTGGTATGGGAGTAAATGTGACCTAGTACATGCAGGTGGCTAGAAAGTTGAAATACATGTGGTTTGCGTGCAAAACATAGTATTCAAATTATGAATGTTCGAATGGTTGTTGGACACAAAAAATTTAGCATTACCGGATTGGTTACTTTTAAAACTAGGACATTTAAAGCCATCAGAAATAAATAAATTATACATACGAAATATGTATTTGTATAAAGTAGATATTTAGTAAATAAATTATACATACGAACAATGTATTTGTATAAAGTAGATATTTAGTAAATAAATTATACATACGAAATATGCATTTGTATAAAGTAGATTCATAGTTTTATAGATACGAAATTTGTAGCCCTCATTGCATATGTAGGCAGTTTTTGTATTGCGGGTTCTCGGGCTGGCGCGCTGAAAATTGGGTGTTTGATGTTTCGTGGTCTACAAATAGCACCGAATGTTCTGCGATATAAAAAATGAGAGGCGTAGTTGCAGACTATAGAAATTTACCAGAAATTAATAATGTTTGTTATATAATAAAATAGTAATAACATCTGTTGCACCGAATTACTTTTCTTTAAAACTAAGGATTTTTTTGGAAAAAAAAGATATAGCACTGCCGAATTAGTTTTCTTTGCACATGTTTTATAGAGAATGGATAGACTTCTCATTCCATAATTAGAAAGTCTTTGGATCGCAGGTTGTCGGGCTGGCGGTTTCAAAAATGGGCCTCTGTTGTTCCGTGTCCTACAAAAACCATCGAAAGTTCCGTGATATACAAATTGAGAAGTGGGCTTGTGAACTATAGAAACTTATTGTAAAGTAAATAATGGTTGTTACATATATCAGGAAATTACATCAACATTTAAACCATCAACCTCGTTGAAGACCCAAAAATTAGCATACAATAGCAGACAAGAAATGTAGCATATCTGAATTAGTTTTATTTGGAGCAAACAAGAAGGTTCCTGGAAACCCAAAGTTCAATATACAATACGGACATTTTCAAATCTATTTTCTTTTAAATTTAACAAAAAATAATAATGTATGTTACATGTTTGTGGAAATTTAAATGCGTTTGTTATATAGACTGGGATTGGGGCTCTTGCGGACCATAAAAAGAAATAAGTACAAGAATTAGGAACGTCAAGAGAAGTGCGAGATGGTAGAGAGGAAGACATGAAAAGAAGAAATTGGAACTTATGAGTGTTTGGTTACATTTTTCTATTTAAAGAGGACATAAGTGGATTGATAAAGAAAAGAAGATGACAACATAGATTTAAACTGGAATGATAAACAAAATAAGATGGCAGTATAGACTTATTATGAAGGCGATGCGTTTTTTTTGCTGTCATCGATGGGCAGTGGACTCTTGTTGATCGGTTTTTTCCCTTCCTGGACGAGGCTTTCCATTCTGAGTTGGAACCATTCTTCAATGTAGCTTTTCATGGGGGTTGTTTTGATTTCATCCCGGATCTCTATGTCGTAAAGGTCATTTTCTAATTTCCTTAAATCCATTGAAATACTATGCAGACTCTGTTCAATTTCTTCATTGTGTGAGGCATAGTCCAATACCCAACGCTCGTGCTCATCTAGATGATGTTCAAGTATGTCGTAAAAATTTTCGAAAGACAACCCATTTAAAATATCAACTTGTTCCTGGAACTCTTCTTTGGTGGCTGACAAGGATTTGAGAATTAAGTTTGGATCTTGAACCTCATTGGTAGTTCTGACTAAGTCCATCTGGAGTAGGCTTGTGAATAAATTTTCCTTTTCTGATATGACTTGTTTACATGATTTGACAATGAGGTGCAGGTTCTTAATTTTTTTTTGCCAGCATGCTTTTATTTTTTTGGTGCGCTTTGGGGAGGGAATTTTCTCCTGTCTTCTTTTTAGTTCCAATGTGTTCAAGGGATAGTTGGAAAAAGGGTCCAACACCTGATGACAAAAAAACTGTTCATTTTAAAAATTCGCCTCCAAATGTTCAAGCATATCATTGGCCTTCTTTTCGAAGGCAACTAAATTTTGTGATGTTTCCAAGGCTTTAGTAACTTGCTGCATTATTTTTTTGATGGTGTTCTCTACAAGGGCTCTGGATCATGCAAGGAGGGTAGAGGATACTTTCATTTTTGCTGCAATGGTAGAAGGCACGATTTTTGCCAAAGGACTGGAAAATTCTGGTGTTGCAATGAAAACCTGTTCAAATTCGTTGAGGCGATGTTTCAGACTGGAATAATCCATCTTCATTCCTCCAATGGAATCGCGAAGAACGTCACCGGTTACCTGCTGAAACAAGTAGATTTTGGACGGGTTCATTTGGCTAAAGTCAATCTCTGTTTGAGATTTTCCTTTCCTATTTGTTACATCTCTCTTTTCAATGACCATACTTTTAGATTGGCTGTCAAAAATAATGATTTGGATTACGAAGGATTCATCTATGTAAAAAAATTCAGTGTGAGATATGTCCACCGCGGATGACCCAATTTTTTGCATCTGCTCAGCTTCAATTTCAATTTACAGTTTTCCACTGTCAATTTCAGGTTCCTCCGCGTGGCCTGCATTGTTTTTTCTCTTCTTCGTCAGTGGAACTTTGTGAAAACTATCAATATTTATGCGAGGAGGGTTCTTATCTCCTTCTCTGTTTGAAGATTTATGGGTTTCTTTCTTACTGGGATGGACCAACGAAGTGACACTTTGTGGTGTCATGCTCTTGGGAGTGCTGGCGGGGGGCTGGGTACTCTTCTCATTGGATACTTTACCATGTTTTTTGTACAATTCAGTTGCACTTTGCAATGTCTCTGTGTCGTAATGGGCAGAAGTAGGATTGTTGTCGACACTGTCCATGTCTTGGGTTAGGTATCTATGGATAAAAGAGGTGTTAAAGCCAACACCTAGTAAATGTTCTCAGAAAATGTCATTGGGGTCGAACCCTTTTATCCTTTCAGCGTAAGTTAGGTTCAATTTCCTTAAATGGGTGGAAAAATCATCAATCTTGTTGATGTTTTTGCACACGAAATCTCCGACTTTCCAGGGCAGAGGAACAAACTGTTTTTTTTTTCATGTCATGGAAAAAATGCAACCAGTGGTTGTATTGCATTGTTATTTTTGCAACAAACATCTTGTCCTTCATGTGGCATGGAAGGAAGGTAGGATTTTACTTAGAGCCAAAGACCATGAGGAGATCGTGATTTTTCTTTTGCTGAAGTGTGCCCTTCTTGTTCAAAAACTTGCTTGCATGGCTAGACATCTATAGAGCATCTTTGCCTAATAGTAAATCTTTGAAAACTGAGACAAAGCCATTAAAAACTTCATAAAAACAATGGGAGGCCTTGTGTCTCCATAGGGTGTCATGCTAGAATGTTACTGGGTTGAATCCATAGTTTATTTTACTGGAAAGAGAAAGTTTTGGAAACATGCAACAATACACAATTGTGAAAATCAAGTAGGATGACATATAAATTTATTCAATTCTTTGAATCGTGAAAACTGGGAATAGAGTTCAATGGAGATTAACTTTCCCCAGCCCAAAATGTATTGTTCCTTGACTGTGAAATACAAAATATAAATAATTATATGGGAAATGCTTGCTATGGATGCCTGTCCTGTTATTATTGTAAACAACCAAGCAATTTTCCTAAATGGATTTTTAAAGGAACTTACCTGGAGCCTTGTGATATCTTCAGGAACTGTTGTTGGGTTTTCGAGGAACTTGCCTAAGATGTCCAACCCGTTATGATTTTTTTCTAGAAACTGCTTGCAGTCTTGTCCTCTGAACATTAATTTTGGTTTTGGAAATTTCAACATCTCGCAGAAGAGCTGAGGTGACAAAGAAACAGGAGAATGGTCGTGCAGTGGAATAATTATTTGTCCTAGAATATATTTTTCGGTGCACCAATAGACCAGATCCTTACTTTCAAAAACCTCAGGGACACATCCTGCACGAGCGATTTTGGAGGTCGAAATCACTTCGTTCTGGGCAGAATGAGATGAATAGTAAAAGTATGTCGTGGACCACTAGAACCTTTGGTCCTCTTCTGCGAACATATTTACTGTATCTCCACAAAACTGTTGTCGACCCACAACTATAGGTCTACAAAGACATTTATTTGTTCCAGACGATGAATGAAATGAAAGGTTGGAAGGGCTAATATAACCATGCACAAATTTTGGTCGAAAGTGTGTGAATGGGAGATGTCCTTGATAATTTCGTTGATTAATGACAATTTGGACGACTGTTGCATGATGCGTTGTTAACATTAAACACTACTAATTGCATATATAGAAACGTGAACATGGTGGATATTGCAATGAGCGATTAAGCATTACAGATTTCTTGAGCGGCCCAACATGACAACGCGTGTTGGAGATGAACAATCAGAAGGGAAAAAATAAGTTTCCTCACATCTTGGTTTAATGCGTAATAATGGGATATCTCCTCGAGCTTTTCTCCCTTTAATGAAAATGTTAACGGTTCTTTCATGGTGACTTGTTAGCATCAAAGGTTTCTAATTGCATAGCAAGAAAGTATGCAGGCCACGGGCAGGGGAAAAAAACCGCTACAAAATAGGGTTGCAAGGTACAACTATTGAAGGTGAGGGCACCAAGGTCAAATTGTTTGTCTCGGAACTTTTTTATTGAAATACGTGTAACCCACTAACTGTGGAAATAAAATTGGCTAAGTATGGAGAGAAATAGTGGTCGGTCGGAGGAGTCGTGTGATTATATAGATGGAGATAAAGATATCTCAACACACCAACGCTAGAACCCGTGTTTATAGAAATGTGACTATGTATATAACCACAAAGCGATAAAGCAAGGAAAGAAGAAAAGGGAAAAAGGACCAACGAGTCCACGGTGGAAATGTGAATCACAGAAATTTTGAGTGCAATATGCATACTAGGGAAGAAGAAGCAACATACTTCGAATGCGCTAACCTGAAACACTGACTAAGAATTTGAGATTTCGTGAATCCATGAATAGGAGGATCCAAAATAGGGTCAGAGGTTTAGATGGTCAAATTGTATTATTCAGAACATTTGAATGCACAATCTGTAACATGGAAGAGGGGACTATGTCAGAACCCGGTAGTCAATTTCTATGTTTTGAATGGTTGGATGTGAACTGTTTCGTATTTCTATGTGCAGTTGTCACTTGTAAGAGTCATTAGTAAGAGCATAGAAAATGTATATTAGGAAGCACATTTGTCAACCATGGTACAATGAAGCTTGCGAGTTCGAGAAAGGGAAAGAAGAAAAGGGAAAAAGGAGAAAGGAGTTGACAGTGGAATTGTAGATCAGGGAAAATTTGAATACAAGATGTGAACCCAATAGTCAATTTGTATATTACGAAGGACCGAAGAAAATAATTTGAATGCATAATTTGTAACATGGAAGAGTGGACGATGTCAGAAGAGAGGATGATGTTGGACCCGCACCTGTGTCTAGTTGTCAGTACTGAGAGGTAATTTAGTATTGAAAATAATATTTTAGATTCTGTTAAATACTTCATAGGGATTAGTATCCGTAAACAATGGAAATATCCACCCCACCATCCTTGAAGGACTATTTGTAGGACACAAAACAATAGAAGTGCAATGTCGAGTCATCCAGTCCACAACTCCACTTCTCAATTTGTATATCCCAGAATTTTGGGTTCTATTTGTAACACATGCAACAATGAAGGGCCAATGTTGAGACCACCCACCCAAGAACCCGTGATCATAAATTTTGGTAGGTATGAAAAGGAACAACTTCCGGTTCAATTCTCCATGTGAGAATATAGATGGAACTGAAATTGGTCTCAACGTGGCAACCGTGGACATAAAATTGGCCAAGTATCAAAAGCAACAACGGTTGGTCAGATTTGTCGTATGATTGTATATATGCAAATAAAGATATGCCAACCCACCAACACTGGAGCTGTATATTTCGTGAACCCACCAAAAGAAGAATCCAAAATAGGCTGTGAAGTTATCCGCAGAGGAGGCGAGGCCCAAACCTTCTAATTGTATTACTCCGAACATTTGAATGCATAATCTGTAAGACGAAAGAGAAGAAGATGTCTGGTAGTCAATTTGTATATTGATGCAAACTCCCGACCCTAAGGACGAGATCCTCTCAGGATCATTCTAAGTTCTCTTCGAATCGAGGCGGCTCCCTCGGATCCCTATTGGAACCTCACGAATCCTATCCACAGCTCCTTCATGAAAATCTGCCCTGTGCAACTTAACACTAGGCGCGAGCCTTACATCTCCATGCAACCATAATCGAGCCTTAGCACAAGTGCCTCTTTCAACTCATGAGTTCATGAGTCGATGACCTCAACTCCTCTTTCTCCAAACCTCCGATACCCAAGATGCGATATGGGTATGGCTCCCTCCTCAGTAGCGCCTGCTACATATAACCGTAGGCTAGGATAAACACTAGCACTAATCACAACTCG
Source organism: Picea abies (assembly GCA_900067695.1). Classification (NCBI taxonomy): domain Eukaryota; kingdom Viridiplantae; phylum Streptophyta; class Pinopsida; order Pinales; family Pinaceae; genus Picea; species Picea abies. The sequence goes on along the minus strand of CBVK0102858985.1, from coordinate 10,831 downwards.
CAACTTCATGAGTTGGAGTGTTGAGCCCTCATGCTCCTCCTTTGCGAGTCCCAGAGAGGCGATAACTCAACAATGGGTTGACTCCTTCCCAAGTAAAATGTGTCCACCACTTGTCACATGCTTCCACCTTTCTCTAGGCACTTGTTGTTATGCCATGTGTCAACCACACAGCCCCACCTAACGGATGTGCCATGTGTTCATACGAGCCCTCGGCGCTCGACACCTCATGACTTTGTAGTCAAAAAGAAATTCTTTCAACCCCCGAACCCCCGATACGCGATACCCTGCAAAGGTTCTAACTCAACGATGTGGGTTGAAATGAGATCAATGGCTCATATTGAGCCATGATCAATGGTTCACGTTGATTCTTGATATTAGGGTGGGGAGTTTTTCCAACTCCTAACCGCCTTACAGCTCCACTAGATCCTGTCCATGGAGAATTATGACCGTACGATTCACTCCTCAAAGACTTCTACCCAATGACTGAGTGTTCTCCCTCCTGAACTTAATTTCTATGCGACGGTTTTGATCTTCGTCTCCCTTTGATCACTTCAAAGGTGTTATCCCTCCTGAGCTTTCACTTGCAAACTCAAGCCTTGAAAAAAAGAGCCCTGCTCGCACTCCTTCTGGAAAACTTTCAAATAACCTTCGGTTATTTGAGTCTTCGACCCTGTGCACTCTTTGCAATAGTATTCCTTCAAACTTCACCTTAGTTGATAAGCTCTAAGGCTTCAAATAGCATGCACACACCTTGCACGACTCTGTGCTTCTCCTCCACTTTTGTTGGTATGAGAACAATGATATCTCTCCTAATCTTTCTGAGATAAAACTCAAACCCTCGTCAACACACACCTTGCGGATGTTCACTGCAGTCCTTGCAGGAATTCTCAGGAAGAGAAACAATTGAAACTCATTCTTCTCCTCTCTCAGAATTCATAAACTCAACATGAAATCATACACTTGACACAACATTGGAACAAATGCATAGTAGAGAAAATAAAACAATTGTAAACATACCATTTAACAAATGTAAGCAACAAGCATCAAAACACCATGAAAATTGAGTGAAAGCTTTATATATTAACTCAAGTTCTCATGTACATGAGTTCTTCTCTACAGTTCTCTGCTACATCTCTACAACTTATGAAATCTTAATGATAATATGTTCCTTGTTACAATGATACAAGTGTGAGGGTGTTTATATCCTTTTTTCCTCCTAAGCTTCTAAATTGTCTAATCTATTAAATCAAATCTACCTACTTTCATTAAATAAACTTAAATGCCTATTACATTCGACGGATGAGAGAAATCGCTCAATATCTATTCACAACTCCAAGATATAAATGTAAGTACACTTCTCCTAGCTATTAAATTAATATCCACTCATTAATTTTTCAAAACATTTCAAAATGTGCACTGGTGCTTTTGCAGCTGTCTTCCTCCTTTATGCTTGTTTGGCTGGTTGCGTACGATGCTCCTGCATCATACTCCCTTGCTTGAAATTTTTCATGAACTCTTGTTCATGAGCTCTTGCATGGTCTATCCATGCCTATGAATTTCTGCTTCACCCTCCCAACTGGCATCTTCAACTGGATGTCCTTTCCACTTGACCAAGTATTCAAAATACTCTTTCCTCCTGGTCTTTTTGCTAATCCTTTTGTCAATTATGCCTTCCATTTGTGGCTTCTCATCTACAGACATTTGTTTTTTCCATCGAACCTCTTTCTATTCCTCCCTTGCTCCTTCTTCTTTATCTCTGTAAGGGTACAAATCCACAACATTGAATATCGGTGAGATTTCGACCCCATCGGGTAATTCAATCTCATATGCGTTTGCCCAAAATTTCCTTATGACTTTGCATGCTCCAATCGTTTTCATATTCAGTTTGTTATATGGCCCCCTTGGGAACCTCTCCTTCCTCAAATGTGCAAGAATCAGATCACCAACTTCAAATTGAAGTTCTCGCCTATGTTGATCTGCTCTATGCTTGTATTTCTGACTTGAATTCTGCAATCACTCCTTGATTTGGCTGTGAATCTCCTTCATTCCTTCTGCAAAGTACTCTGCACTAGCACTCCTAAATTCATTTTGTTTCGAATCTTTCAATTCAGAAACTCCCCTTTTTTGCATTCCATATACAATCTGGAATGGACTCTGCCATGTGATTCTATTGGGTGAATCATTGTAAGCGAATTCCACCTGTGGCAGAATGTGATCCCATTGACTGTGGTGTTCAGTCACTAAGCTTCTTAAATTTTTTTCCTAGATCCTATTTATGACCTCTGTCTATCCATCTATCTGAGGATGATACGCTGATCTAAAAGACAAAATTGTCCCCAACTTCTTCCATAAGGTCCTCCAGAAATGTCCCATGAACTTGGTATCTCGATCCGAAAGGATACTCTTTGGCAAGCCCTGAAGTCTGATGACTTCCTTGAAAAATAGGTTCGCAATATGAGTTGCGTCTCTGGTTTTTTGGCATGGTATGAAATGTGCCATCTTTGAAAATCTGTCGACTACCACAAAGATCAAATCACATCCTATTTGTGTCCTTGGCAATCCGAATATGAAATCCATGCTCACTGCGTCCCATGGCGTTTCAAGAATGGGTAACGGTTGGTAGAACCCTATGTTCTTCCTTTTTCTCTTTGTGTGCTGACAAATTTTGCACCTGTCCACAAATTTCTTAACATCTGTTCTCATCCCTACCCAATAATATGAGCTATTCAACTTTTAGAATGTTTTATCATGACCGAAGTGTTCGGCCAACTCTCCACTGTGTTTTTCCTTCAGCAGGTTCTCCCTCATGGAGCATTTCGGAATACATAGTTGATCGCCCCTAAATAATAATCCATGTTGGATCATATACTCAGTCCATTGGTTTCTGTCTCTGAGAATTGGATTCTCATACACCTCATATGCTTCTTTAAAATCTGGGTCATCCCTGTACATTTCTTTGAGGTTATCAAAACCCAAAGTCTTGACTCTGAATACCTACATAAGAAAACATTTCCTGCTCAAAGAATCAACAACTTTCTTAGCAGTTCCATAAATATGCTTAATCACAAAAGTAAAATTATGCATGAATTCAACCCATTTAGCATGTTTTTGGTTCAACTTCTCATGTCGAGTCATGAATTGTAAAGCGTGATTATCGTTGTACAAAACAAACTCCTTGGGAACCAAATAGTGTCTCCATTTCTTTAGTGCTTGTATGACTGCATAAAATTCTTTGTCATATGTGGAGTACTTAATCTTCGCTTCATTCAATTTTTCACTGAAATATGTGACCGGCCTGCCATCTTGGCTTAAGACCGCTCTAGTTGCAAATCCACTCGTGTGACACTTAACCTGGAATGTCTTGCTAAAATCCGGCAAAACCAAAATTGGTTGCTCAATGATCTTCTTCTTCAGCAGATTGAAGCTCTTCTCTGCTTCCTCCGTCCAATGAAAAGATTTATGTCTTTTCTTCACCGTATCCATCATTGGTGTGCTAATTCCACTGAAGTTTCAGATGAATTTCCTATAGAATATAGCCAACCCATGGAAGCTTTGAACTTCAAACACGCTCTTCGGCGATGGCCAATTCTTAATCACCTCTATCTTCTCTGGATCCATCTTCAATTCATTAGCAGAGATAACAAAACCCAAATAAATGAGTTTTGTTCTCATTTATGATGATTTCTTCACATTGATCAACAATTTCTCTTGGTGTAATCTTCTCATTACTACAGCTAAATGCTTTAAGTTCTCTTCTTCTATCTTACTGAAAATTAATATATCGTCAAGATATACAATAAAAAATTTCCCTATGAAATCCTTTAGGGCTTCGTTCATCAACCTCATGAAAGTACTGGGTGCATTTGTTAAGCCAAATGGCATGAAAATCCATTCATACATCCCCTCATTTATCTTGAATTATGTCTTCCATTCATCACCTTCCCTCATTCGAATTTGATGATACCCGCTTTTCAAATCAATCTTTGAAAAAAAAATTGCTCCACTCAAGCAATCCATCAAGTCGTCCATCCTTCGCAATGGAAACCTATATCTAATGGTAATCGTATTGATTTCCCTTGAGTCTGTACACATTCTCCATCCTCCATCTTTCTTTGGGCTGAGCACTGTCAGAACAATGCATGGACGCAAGCTCTCCTGAATCAATCCTTTGTCCATTAAGTCTTGGACCTGTCTCTAAAATTATTCATTTTCTTGCGGCATCAACCTATACACGGCTTTGTTAGGAAAACTGGCTCCAAGTATAAGATTGATATGATGGCTTATACTCCTGATAGGTGGCAATGAACAAGGTAGTTCGTCCACTACTCTATCAGTAAACTCTCCTAGCAACTCCTATATTTCTTCTGGTAAATCATCTATTCTCGTACTGGTCAAAAAAAATTTGGCTTCCTGACCACACTAAATTATGTGTCTTCCTTCTTCTTAACCTCATCAAGAAGTTCCTTCCCACTCATGAGAAGCACAATGTTTCTCATCTCTGTTTTCACTTCTTTATCCTTAATCAACAACAACATGTGAGTCCTACCATTTTTTTCCAGGGTGTACGTGTTCCTTCTCCCATCATGAACTATGTTTCTGTCATATTGCCACGGTCTACCCAAAAATAGATAACAAACATCCATGGGAATGACATCACATAATATTTCATCTTTATATCCTCCTATTTTAAATTCAACTAAACATTGTTTAGTGACATTTACTTGATGTCCTTTTTGTAGCCATGAAACTTTGTATGGGCTTGGATGTACAATAGTCTCTAGATCCATCTTTTCTACCATCTCTGTAGATACAAGATTGTTTGTGCTACCACTGTCCACTATGACCATGCATACCCTATCCTTAGTTTTGAAAACAGTTTGAAACAGACTGTTTCTTTGGACTGGGTTCTCTGCCTCCTTCTCTGGCTTTAAGAGAACTTTCCTCATCATCAAAAATATTTCACCCTCATCCTCTTCTGCCTCAACATTCCATCCTTGGGCTTTAGCAATGTGAGTTTCACCACCATCTTTCTTCTTATCTGGACACTCATAGGATTTATGTTCGATTTTTCCACAAACGAAGAATTTCACTTCACCTCCTCTACCTCTTCCTCTTCCTCTGGCTCGAGGAAAAGTATTTCTATTAGCATACTGCCTTCCTTTTGAGATTCCTCCTCTCTCAGGTTGAGGTTGAGGTTTCTTCCCCTCTTCTTTAGGTTTCTGAGTTCTGTCCTGGGCAATTGTCTTGCCTCTGCTTTGACTTCTGCCTCAGCCTCTTTGACCTTCCTTTCAGTTCAACTTCTCTTCAGCTTTCAGAGACATCTGATAAGAATCTTCCACATTTCAAATGGTCATCATTCTCATCTCATATTGAATGTCATATTGAATTCCATTCATGTACCTAACAACTTTTTCATCATTTCTTTCCGATGACCTACTTTGATGTTTATCCTGTAAAATTATTCATTGTATTCTTTCACTAACATCAACTTCTGTCTCAAACTTTGCATCCTCCGAAACAGAGTAATTTGATAATCCATTGGTATGAATTTGGCATTCAATTTTGCAACCATTCTATCCTAGCTCTTGATTTTTTGCTTGCCCTTGCAGCGTCTGTCAGCCTGCAGTTCATCCCACCATAGTGGTGCATTCCCTTTAAGTCTAGTAACGACATTTTTTACTTTCTTCTCTTCCTCGACATCCTCATAGTCAAAGTATTTTTCTAGAGCTCTAATCCAGTCTAGAAGTTCTTCAACATCCAAGTTTCCCTCATACACTGGAATGTCCATTTTTTCTTTGGCACCTATCCTTGCAACATCTCTGAATAGGTGTTCATGTGCAACATCTTCAATTGCAACTTCTTCTCCTTCATTTCTAGCTTCATTTTCACTTTCATCCTTGCTAATATCCCTAGCAATGACTGTGTGTCTTTTTGCTATCTCCATAGCATCAAGCCTGACAAGTAACTCACACATTTCTCTTTCCCTTGCTAGATCAAGCATTTTCCTATCTCTTCTTCTTGGCGGCATGGCTGAAAAATTTTCCTCTTTTCTCTCTGCTACAGAAAGAAAAGAATTTGTTCTAGGCTCTGATACCACTTGATGCAGACCCCTGACCCTTGGGCCAAGATACGCTCAAGATCGTTGTAAATTCTCCTTGAGCTGAAGCGGCTCCCTCAGATCCCTATTAGAACCTCACGAATCCTATCCATAGGTCCTTCATGAAAATCCTCCCTGCGCAACTTAACACCAGGCACGATCCTTACATCTCCATGTGACCACAATTGGGCCTTAGCACAAGAACCTCTCACAACTCATGAGTTCATGAGTCGATGACCTCGACTCCTCTTTCTCCAAACCTCAGAGACCCGAGATGCAATACGGGTATGGTTCCCTCCTCACTAGTGCCTACTACATATAACCATAGGCTAGGCTAAACGCTAGCACTACTTGCAAATCATGACTTTGCGAGTTGGAGTGTTGAGCCCTCGTGCTCCTCCTTTGCAATTCCCTGAGACGCAATAAGTCAACAATGGGCTGAATCCTTCCCAGGCGACGTGTGTCCACAACCTGTCACCTGCTTCCACCTTTCAATGGGTGCTTGTTGTTACGCCACCTGTCAACCATGCGGACCCACCTAATGGATGTCCCACGTGTTCATACAATACCTCGACACTCGGCACCTCATGACTTTGTAGTCGAAAATAAATTCTTTCAACCCTGGAACCCCCGTTACGCGATACCCCGCGGAGGTTCTAACTCAATGACGTGGGTTGAAACAAGATCAACAGCTCATATTGAGCCACAATCAATGGTTCATGTTGATTCTTGATATTAGGGTGGTGAGTTCATCCAACTCCTAACCGCCTTACAGCTCCACTGGATCCTACGGTCCTCATAATTTCGCGAGCTCTCCACAAAGAATTTTTACCACCCGATTCACTCAATGAATTCTACCCAACGACTGAGTGTTCTCCCTTCTGAACTTAATTTCTATGCGACGGTTTAGATCTCCATATCCCTTTGATCACTTCAAAGGTGTTATCCCTCCTGAGCTTTCACTTGCAAACTCAAGCCTCCAAAAAAGAGCCCTGCTCACACTCCTTGCGGAAAACATTCAAATAACCTCCGGTTATTTGAGTCTTCGACCCTGTGCACTCTTTGTAATAGTAGTCCTTCAACCTTCACCTTAGCTGATAAGTTATAAGGCTTCAACTAGCCTATGCACACCTTGCATGATTCTGTGCTTCTCCTGCACTTTTGCTGGTATGAGAACAATGATATCTCTCCTGAGCTTTCTGAGATAAAACTCAAACCCTCGTCAACGCACACCTTGTGGACATTCACTGCACTCCATGCAGGAATTCTCAGGAAGAGAAACAATTGAAACTCATTCTTCTCCTCTCTTAGACTTCATACACTCTGTAACGACCCTGCTTAAATAAATGTAAAGGATTATTAATTATAACTAAATTGATAATCTGATTGTCCTAAGATGTTAGCTAAAAAATAATTATTTCTTATATAATATTAACTAATTAATTATCATTAATTATTTGTTCATAATTGTCAATGGTTAATTAATTATTAATCAACTCTTTAATTATGTGAGTAAATAATTAATGGGGGTTAATAATTTAATTTATTAAAACTTACATATATGAAGGGGATAACAAAGATTAAATAAAAGGATAAGAAACATTAAATAAAAGGGACAAGACATTAAATAAGAGGATAAGGTAATGAATGTAGGGATAAGGAATTTAATGAAAGGAAGAGTCGGTGAAGGGGGATATGATGGGGGGAGAGCCTTACGGTAAGGGGCATTCTTTTGGGAGGAGGATTTTGATTTTGGGGGGAATCATTTTGGAGGGGGACGAGAGCACTGAGCACTAGTTTCTGGGCATGGTTTTTCTGGTTCTGTGGGAGATTTTTGCAGACTGTGAGCATCATTGTAGGGGGCACCGAGTTTCTTGGGGTTTTTGGCACGACATCCAGGATTCCTTTCGGTTTCCTAGATCTAGGGAGCCGGACAGGCTGCTCCTAGCTGGCTGGGAGGATAGTCGGTTTGGGAAGTGTTGGTTAGTGCATCAGGCTAGGCAAGACAACAACAAGCAGGAAGGCAACAGTGAAGGGACAACCATATCGACTGGAATTAGCATCAGAAACAGGTATTTATTTGTGATTTGTTGAGTTATTTCCATGCAGTAGATAGATTTTAACTTATGCAGAATATTTATGCTTTTGAAGTGAATGAATAATTTACGTAAGGCAATTATATTTTAATTGAATTAAAATTTTGTATTTAATTAAGCCGGGTCTCTACAATTGGTACCAGAGCGTCTTAGTTTGAAATCTGGGCCTATGGGCTAAGTTCCCAGCTCTAACTCCAACTACACTTAACCTGCAAACAAAACACATAAATTTTAAAACAAATATAACAGTAATGTTGTAAACGACAGAGATCAGAGTAACAATACATATATGAAGAAAATCTGATTATTATTTAGTACTGGGTTTCGCTATTACAAACAGTGAACACTGAAAACACCCACAATTCCTTCCTATTACCACAGTAAACAATGGCTGAATATGTAAATTGAATGTGACATCTTAGCAATGAGGAATTCTGAGCTTGACCAGTGCACTTTCCTCCTATTAGAATGACAAAGTATTTCTATTGTTTTACTACTAAAAATAAATAAATAACTAAATATTATTTTCTAACTGCATTGAATATGTTTTGTGGATATTAAGCAGACCTTCTTCCATTTAAAAAAGGTACCAAACTCCTTTTAAAACAAGCAGTTGTACTCTAGGTCTGCTTAACAGAGTCAGTTCAATCCTAGTACAGCTCCTCTCATCTTGGTCCATATGTTCTGGTATCCTCCCATAATGCCAAGTTCTATTGTCCTCTTGCATTTTAGATATGGGAGTCCATAAAAAATAACCATGTAATCATGAATTCACATAACACGTGGGCCAGGCAGACACGATATAATATATAAGCGCACGGCCAGGAAAACGGATAACTAACTGGAGTTCGGAAAGGGGCGGGAATAGGTCGGAATAGGTGGAGAGGGAAACAAACACATCGACGTTCTAACGGGGAACAACCGTCTGACACCAAGCATGGAGATATTACTAACTATGTTTATGTGTTTAGAGCTCTAGCAGACATATGGCCGAAGACCAACCATTATAATAGGTCTTTCGACCCAATTCCACTACCCCACCTAAGATCAGATTCTGATTGAGGTAGAAAACAATAGTTGGGGAGATACCATTTACTCCTTCTACTTTTCATCATGCAATTAAGAGACAAAGCTTGTGGAATTAGGGAATAAACCTTGCCTCCGGATGACATGCAGTCAGCAGCACGCTACATTAGCAGGACCTGAACTTTAAATTCTATCATGCAGTTCCAAGTTTATTCTGCCCATTCTAACGTAATGAGAAGAATAGAATACCACTAGAAAAAAAAACATGTCTTGGTAACTGTAGCTTACTCGATCAGCCAATTGCATATATTTAGCTCAGTTGTTCAATCTTCTGAATTATTGGCTTCTTGGCTTCAACATTTCCATAGCTAAGTATGGACAACCTGTACTCTGAAAAGGAAACTAATAATGGCACAAAAATAATACTCTTAGGATAGTTGTCTAAACATCACTTTTTGTGATTCAATGAAACATACTAGTCTGCTAGTATTAATTGCATAAAACATAATCGTATGAACCTCAGCATGAAAAAAAAATAAATTAAACATTTCTCAACATTGCCACATTCAAGCATTTTCACCGAGAACACATTCTACATTGCCACGAGCCATATATGCACCATGCAGTGGAGCAAATCAATTCGAATATCTTATTCAAATTTCCTGATCATTGCAAGATCATTAAGCATTCTCTCAATCCTTCCATCATCACATGCACGTCCCTTTGGCTGTAGCATAAAACAAAAGTTGTCACTTAGAAACAATAACCAGCAACATTAGAACTGCTAAAAAACTGTATAATATACATTTTGTCCCTTCAAGGATATAAGGGCAAAGAGAAATGAAGCGACTATGCAAATTGCAAATCAAAGATTATGCAAATCTCATGAGTTAATAGGATTCACAATTCAGAAATAATAAACATCCTTTGATCATAAAGAACAGGTAACTTTGGGCTTACCTTAAGGGATGGAACCATAAGGGATTCGTTACCTTTGGCCTAAGAACATGAAATTGGATTCCTTACCTTTGAAATCTGTACCGTTAAATCAGATGCAAATCCCTGTACAAGACTTGCATAATTTAAGTGGTCATACGAGAGGTACAGATTTTCCGCAAAGAGAACTGATTTGAATCTGATGTTCAGAGGTGCGGCAACCATCTCTTTACACATGTTAATATGAGAGACCCTAATAGAAAATCAGCCAAAAGAGGCCACGCATTCTTAGGTCGCGAGTGTTTTGTGAGTGGACGAGATCGATTGCAATCTCTATATGTAAATCACTATCAATACACATCACACTCTCCAGAACTCGGCATCCGTAATTACTATGGCAGAATTTCAATCAATTATGGCTTTTACTGAAATAAATCTGCTAAATTTCAGGGCACTTGAAAGGAATTTCAAGCAATTATCGTTTCTGCTGAAATAAGTCCCCGTATTTCAGGGCAGTTGGAAAATGAATGACCAAAGGGATGCTGGAGCCTGAACTTCTTGGTAAGGCCAACGACTTTGCTGCAGCTGCCTTTGCCGCTGGTATTCCATAAATATTTTAGGGTTTGGCCCTCGATGGGACTTGAAACTGAGACTCCTAGAGGTGAGATCGGAAGAG
>CBVK0102858984.1:0-16853 GCA_900067695.1 Picea abies | reverse complement strand
ACATCCCATAGACACAATGCCATTCTTTTGATAGTGGATAAGTTAACCAAGAGTGCTCATTTTATTTCAGTTAGAGACACTTACGATGTCACTGAGGTGGCACATGTGTTTGTAAGCGAGGTAATCCATTTGCACAGGATACCTAAGAAGATCATTTCAGATAGGGACTCCAGATTCACTTCTAGGTTTTGGACAAGTTTACAGTCAGCGTTGGGGACTCAATTGAACTTAAGCACATCTTATCATCCTGAAACAGATGGGAAAACAGAGAGAGTAAATCAAATCATGGAAAACATGCTTGGGATGTATGCCATTGATAATCAAACCTGGTGGGAGAAGTACTTACCTTTGGTAGAGTTTGCCTACAATAACAGTTTTCATAGTTCCATCGGAATGCCACCCTACGAAGATTTGTATGGGAGGCCATGAAGAATGCCATTGAGTTAGAATAGACTAGAAGACCGAGTAACAGCTGGGCCATAATTGATTTAGGAGATGGAAGAACAAGTGATTCAGATAAGGCAGAGACTAAAGGAAGCACGGGATAGGCAGAAAAGTTATGCGGATGCACACTGGACCGACCGAAGTTATGGAGTGAGAGACCAGGTTTTCATTCGTATCAAGCCTAATGAATACCATATGGTTTGGGAAGGGGACAAGTTGTCACTTCGATTTATAGGACCGTTCAAAATCCAAGACAAAATTTGACCCGTTACCTATCATCTCGTACTACCACCCCACTTTCATAAAACTCATAATGTATTTCGTATATCTGTTTTGCGTCATTATGTTGCTGATGAATCACATAAACTAAATTGGAAGGAATTGCAAGTATCGGACGTGGGAACCCTCATGGTAGAACCATTACGCATATTGGACTGTAGAGTCCGACAGCTCAGGAATCATCTGGTAGACCAAGTTAAGGTCCAGTGGGACAAGTACAGACCAGGAGCTACTACTTGGGAAGATGTCAAGACACTAGAATGAGACTATCCCTCACTTTTGACCACCTCGAGAATATATTTCTCGAAGGTAGGGTGTATGTGACACCACCTTTTGACTTAGACAGCCAGGATTACTTGAGACCTATATACTTTATTTTCCAGTCACAGTGAAACTATTAAATGATACACTTAAACTTTAAAATGTATGAACTTTTATGAATGTTTAAATGTTATGGATGATGATGTATGTAATGCGATCTACTATGAGAATGTAAATTGTACGAATGATTAAATGATATTGATGATGATGTATATGATGCGACATATTATGAGAATGTGAATTTTATGAAGGATAAATGTTATTAGAATGATGTTGGATATGATGTAATCTATTTTGGTAAATGACAATCTTATGAATGGGTGTCGAAATTGAATTATGGGATATTATGAGATCTATTTCTAACAGGAAAACTTTGATGATAATTTATCGGTACATGGATACAAAATTGAAATGATTATAGTATGCAATTACATGATGATAATGTATAGAAGTGTATGAGTTTGTGTTACAGACTAATCTACAGTTTATGGGCTATGAAATAGCCAAGGGATAATGATGATGAAAGTGGATATCAGGACCACTAACCAAGAAACGTTATGGTATGAATATTTTATGTGGAATTTATATTGGTTTGGATGCATTGCTATGATATGTGGACCAGTGCATGATTTTATTGGTTTGGATGCATTGCTATGATATGTGGACCAGTGCATGATTTCAGGTGATGACACTGCCCAAAACCGAATAAACGATGACAAAACGCCCAACAACACGATGCCACTGTGTATTCCATTGTAGGGTGTGGACCCTAGTCCTATTAGGAGGGGTGGAGGCATTTCCCACCGTGTATCATCCATTATAGGGTGTGGAACCTAGTTATGACTAGGAGGGGTGGAGGAATTTCCCACCGTGTATCCTCCAAAACCTGAAGTCATGGGAGGACGGTGTTAGTTCACCCTCCCCTAGACGTGTGATGATCACTGTCAGTTGCCTACTGGGGAAGCTTGGTCAAGATAGTGACACTTCCGTTTACAGGTTCTATTTGGATTTAGGTCAATATAGTTGACGCTCCAAGATAGTCCAACAGAGGAAGGATAGGAATGGAGATGGAAGTAGGTTAGGGAGGAAGGATGAGTAGAAATAGTTGAGAGAGTATGGAGATTGGTTTGATGGTGGAATTTAATGTTTTTCCTTCAAAAACAAAAAAAAGAGAAATGTGTATATATGAATATTCATAATTACGTAACTAAACCATAGTTGTCTAAATACAATTGTTGAACCGGATAATAGCAATTAAAGAATTTCTCAAACAACTGATTGCTTTGTTGTCTTTTATAAAAGACTAGTCTTGCTGACTGGATTGGATGCCTACATAAATTACTAAAGGATGGTAGTTTTGATTATTAGTACATGCAAGAGACTTGTATGTACTAGCTACACATACATTTCTTGTACATATACACTAGTATGTATGAGTTTTCTTGACTTACTTACTGATAGTGTTGGTTAGTTTTTATGAATGTGTGAACCATGTTTCTTTTCCTTTGTACCAAAAGATACCTTAACTTCGGGACAAAGTTTCGTGAAGGGTGGGTGTATGTAACGACCCTGCTTAAATAAATGTAAAGGATTATTAATTATAATTAAATTGATAATCTGATTGTCCTAAGATGTTAGCTAAACAATAATTATTTCTTATATAATATTAACTAATTAATTATCATTAATTAATTGTTCATAATTGTCAATGGTTAATTAATTATTAATCAACTCTTTAATTATGTGAGTAAATCTTTAATTATGTGAGTAAAGAATTAATGGGGGTTAATAATTTAATTTATTAAAACTTACGTATATGAAGGGGATAACAAACATTAAATAAAATGATAAGAAACATTAAATAAAAGGAACAAGACAGTAAATAAGAGGATAAGGTAATGAATGTAGGGATAAGGAATTTAATGAAAGGAAGAGTCAGTGAAGGGGGATATGACGGGGGGAGAGCCTTACGGTAAGGGGTATTCTTTTGGGAGGAGGATTTTGATTTTGGGGGGAAGCATTTTGGAGGGGGACGAGAGCAATGAGCACTGGTTTCTAGGCATGGTTTTTCTGGTTCTGTGGGAGAGTTTTGCAGACTGTGAGCATCATTGCAGGGGGCACCGGGTTGCTAGGGGTTTTGGGCATGGGGGCCAGGATTCCTTTCAGTTTCCTGGAGCTAGGGAGCCGGACAGGCTGCTCCTAGCTGGCTAGGAGGATAGTCGGTTTGGGCAGTGTTGGTCAGTGCATCAGGCTAGGCAAGACAACATCAAGAAGCAAGGAAACAGAGAAGGGACAACCATATCGACAAGAATTAGCATCAGAAACAGGTATTTATTTGTGATTTGTTGAGTTATTTCCATGCAGTAGATATATTTTAACTTATGCAGAATATTTATTCTTTTGAAGTGAATGAATAATTTACGTAAGGCAATTATATTTTAATTGAATTAAAATTTTGTATTTAATTAAGCCGGGTCTCTACACACTCAACATGAAATCAGACACACGACACATCATTGGAACAAATGCATAGCAGGGAAAATAAAACAACAGTAAATATACCATTTAACAAATGTAAACAATAAGCATCAAAACACCATGAAAATTGAGTCAAAGATTTATATATTAACACAAGTGCTCTTATACTTGAGTTCTTCTCTACAGTTCTCTGCTACAACTCTACAACTTATGAAATCTGAATGATAATATGTTCCTTGTTACAATGATACAAGGGTGAGGGTGTCTATATCCGTTTTCCCTCCTACACTTCTAAATTGTCTAATCTATTAAATCAAATCTACCTACTTTCATTAAATAGACTTAAATGCCTATTACATTCGATGGATGAGAGAAATCGCTCAAGATTTATTCACAACTCCACGATATAAATGTAAGTATGCTTCCCCTAGCTATTACATTAATATCCGCTCATTAATTTTTCAAAACATTTCAAAATGTGTGTTGGTGCTTTTCCAGCTGTCTTCCGCCTTTATGCTTGCTTAGCTGGCTGCGTATGATGCTCCTGCATCATATATTGCGGAGACTGCAATTCCAACTGTTTCGTACCTCTGTGTCCAGTTTTAACTAATAAGTGATAATTTAGTATTCTAAATACAGTTTTAGATACTGTTATTTACTTCACAGGGATTGGAATCCTTAAACAGTGGCAATCTACACTCCGCCATTTCTACATTCCATGTGTTAATTTTTATATCGCGGAACTGGGAGTGATGTTTGGAGGACACAGAACAATAGAAGTGTAATGTTGACACTGCCAGTCTGCAGATTCACTTGTCAATTTTTATATCACAAAATTTTGGGTGCTATTTGTAAGCTATGGAACAATGGAGGCCCATTTTTTAGCTCGCCCGCGTGCCCGAGAACCCACGATTGAAAATGTCGCTAGGTATGTAATGCGGAATTTGTGCATGATTTATAGAATATCATGTCCATATTTTATAGTCCCATAATACATGGGAATAAAATAAAAGAAATAGGACGAAGGTGTTGGCAGGGGAATTGTAGATAATATACGGGAACAAGAGAAGGGAAAAAAAACAAAGTATTTCGCAGAAGAACATCAGGGTTCACAAGCGCTAGTCCCACAGTGGTAGGCATAAATTTTGGCTAAGTATGGAAAGGAACAACTCTTGGTCAGATCCATCGCGTGAGGATATAGATGAAGATGTTAAAGCATGAATTGCAGATGACAGAGGTATCTTTCGTACCACTTTGTCCATTTGTCACTAGTAAGAGCATTATTGATTTATATCAGGAAGGATGTGAAGTTGCTAGGGATGCAAAGAAGCGACAAATACTTTGAACGAAGTCAATGTGTACGAGGAACCCATGGTGAAATTGTACTTCATAGATCTTTTCAGTTCAAGATGTATATTGTGGAATGATAAGCAGTTGGGTTCGCAAGTGTCGGCCCTGCAACGATGGGCATAAAATTGGCCAAGTATGGAAAGGAACAAATCAGTGATGTTTTGCTGCAACATGTATATGACGAAACAGGGGACAAAGGTGATGGGTTATGCGAACCCGGGGCCTGGTGCCCAGATAACTTGTCAAGTATTGGCCAAGACAAAGTTATGATATCTATTTCAATATTTTTCATACTAGCATCTATCAACGAAAAAAAATTTCATATTTATCTGAATATTATTCATAGTAATATATATTAATGGATCGGTTGTTTCAAATGCAAATGATCTCCCAATCTGCAAGATGCTTCTCGGCTTGCAAATTTCGTTGGAACCTAAAACATTTTGACTGCAACATGTACATAGCGCAACAAGAAACATGAATTTGCATTGTGGTCTCAAAAACATAAACTCCTTATCATCTATTCATCTTGTATTCGTTGCAATGATATCAACAAATGTCGGCTCTCCATAAACATCAATATCTAAATTAAATTAAATGAAATCAAAATTTGGTGTGACTTTTAAGTAATTAAAGCATAAATTGCATATTACAGAAGTTCTTAGGATGGAATATGTATATGGCGGAACAATGGACATAGTTGTTTAATACCATACCCAAACATAGTTGCCTAAGCTTTGCCAAAGAGGAAGTTTTTTTGTATTTATTTCAATACTACTACTATTAGTGTATATGCACGGATATTATCAAATAGAAGAAGCTGCAATATATCGAACAAACTTCATAGGAACACTGTGTCAACAATTTAATAGCCGTGTCGTTACTCATTATTAATTATGTTCACGAAACCCGAAGAATAGGAGCAGCATGGGTCCTCCAATTTCTTTCTTTAAATCCAGGGTCGCCGCCACATAAATATGGCCTATGAAAAATTATTCTTACATGTAAAATGTAAACAAAGAATATGCCAGGTTTTATTTAGATTGAAGTACTGGGCAGCAGAAACAAAACCCTGTGTTTCATGTTTAACCACACAGGGGAAGAAGGTAGAAAATATAATTAAAACAAATACCAGAAATTGGAAAATACTGTTAAAAAATAAACAGAAATTATTCTATATTCAAATAAGGTGGGTTACAAATTAGAGTCGAGGCTATTTTCCACAACGATTGTGATTTTGCCTGCCTTCGACCAATTTAAAATATGTACATTGATGAAGCTTCTTCAAAGTTTTGTAATTAATCAGTGCTGCCAAGTACATCTATCCCACTTTTTTGAATATCTTCTCTCTTCTAGATATGGCCTACTTGCAATGCCTGTTTCTTCAACATTCCATTCTTTGTCAAGTATTAATTTCCCTCTAATGTAGAAAAGTTGAGGTTTAAGGTGCTTTTCTTGCAATGTTCCTAACCCTTGACACCCGAGACAAACTACAAATGCCATTCAGGCCAATTTCAAAGTGGAAGGAGTTGTTCTATGTCACAACAACTAAAGCAATGAAAAATAATTCAAGTACGTAGTGACTGGTATTCTCCCCATATTCGATCATATGTTTGGTTGAGAAGACTGCCTGAGGATTTGTATGTGGAACTTCTTTTCTTTATTGCAGTAAATTGGAAGGAACGTCCAACCTAGATGCAAAAAATAACTTTGTTGTGGTATGTAACATATTCAGGTAGTAGAGGTTTGGAAAGTGCATCAAATGTTGCAGAATGCACCAGAACAGGTCTGGCAAGTGTATCAAATGTTGCATATGGAATAAAAATATATCTTTCTTCATAACCATGGAGATATGCTAGGCCACATAAAGGTCTGGAATATTCAGAGGTGATGCCAAATATGTAGACTCTGCAACTACATCCAAAGGAAACTGAACAAACTTTCACAAAGAACATAACTTTCTATCAAGTCATCATACTATGAAATAGAAACTTTTGCAGTGATAATATGTCATTTTATCCACCCATATAGTTTCTTCTACCCACCACCGAGGTAGATAAATACTTGTGCAATCTGTACAACTTGATACACTTGCGAAATCTGTGTTGTGCGAAGACGCTACATACTTAAACGAAGAACTATTTTGCACCCGACCTCAAAATCCATTACAATTCCCAGCAATAAAACAAAGAAGTTCAACCAACAAATCTCCAGCCAGCATTTTCAATGAACCAAAGCATCGAACAGAGGGAGAACACAAACCAGAACATACTTGTTCTATTTTTTCCATCCTCTCTAAGTTTCTCTTTTTATAACAGAGTTTTATTTTTACTCAAAGCTCACGTCACATAAAACTAGGCTCTAATCTTTCATCTAGTCGTCAATCGCATCTCTAAGTTGTCTTACATATGCATGACCAGGAACATTAGAACGAAGGCACCCTAAAGCGCAACTCTTTGATCATAGAGAGAAATGGAAATAAGTATTTAAAATAAAGGTTGGATGGTCTGCCATAGATTTTGTGTTGATTCATTTTAATGATAGATGTTCTCGATATTATCACTTATTAATTACAATCTTTTTGAATATGTACGCTCAATAGTGACTACCAACATGTATTAAAATTCCCATATCTGAGCAGATTTTGAAATCTGACATCTAAGATATGCACAATATAAAAGAGGGACATGATGTCAAGGCCTCTATGGGTGACACGTTTGTGAACTTTTTCAAAGATTTTAAGAAAACTAAAACTGCACAAGAAAAAAATAAAATAAAATGTATTTCGCAAATTTAAAATGTAGGCAAAAAGAAATTACCAGATCTAATAATATTCGCCTGTCTATTCATTTTAATGGGAGATGTCCTCCAGTTATTAAAGCCCATCATTTTGAAATGCACAATATTAAAGAGGGACATGACATCAAGGTCTTTGTCGCCGACACGTTCGTGAACTATGTTGAATGTTTGAACAAAACTAAAACTGCAAAAGGAAAAAAAATAAAATAATAATTTCACAAATTTAAAAAGTAGGCAAAAACAAATTACCAGATCCCATAATATTTACCCCTCTATTCATTTTAATTGGAGATGTCCTCGAGCTTTCTAGTTATTAAAGCCCATCTTTTCAAACCTGTTTGCTCGGTTCTAACTTTTCAAAGCATATTTAATGTGTATTGGGAAGCGTGGAAGGTAGCGAGGATGGAGCCCTATGTAACAGACGTTACTACTATTGTTCTGTTTTTGTTCATGAGCGTATGTAAAACGTACGCAAAGAAAAGTAATTCGAGAATCATAGCTGTTTTGCAGGAGCCCTTGAAATTCAAATAGTGCGCAAGGCCAATTTTCATTTTGTATATCGTGGAACTGTCCGTGCTATTTTTAGGACATGAAACAACAGGAACCGAACCTAGAGCCCACCATCCCAAGAACCTGTGATCCAAAAAATGCTCACTATTTTTTTTGTGTGTTTTTTGTCCACCAAGATATCTAAAACGCACATAAAGTAAACTATTTCAACAATGTTAACTTTTTTGGACATAACGGCCTTCAAATTCAAATAGTCCGCAAGTTCGATTGTCAATTTCTATATCACTGAAGTCTACGACTGTCAATTTTCATCTGCCTACCTTGACAACATGCAATGAAAAAAATGATTAAGAATGGGATGACGGCTTCATGCAGGCTATATAAATCTACTCTATAAAATTACATGTTTCCTATGTTTAATCTATGTTGTCCAGGAAACCTATAATTTGATAAATTTCATTTTTTTTTTTCGAGGAGCCCTACTCTTAAAGAAAACTAATTCGGAAACGATAATGTATACACCATAGTTTGATACAACCTATCCGCCAAGGCGCGTCCATAATACTAGCTTAAGTATGGAACCCAACTGCGGTCCGTCAAAATGATTATGAAACTCTCGTTGTTGATCAATTGTTAATTTGTATATCGCATAACTCTCTGGTTGTCAATTATTATGAAACTCTCGTTGTTGATCAATTGTTAATTTGTATATCGCATAACTCTCTGATTGTCAATTTTCAGTCGCCTACCCCGTCAACCCGCGATGAAAAAAAATGGTTAAGTATGGGATGACGGCCCCGCGATCCAGGAAACCTATAATTTCATAAATTGCATTCTCTTCTGCCAAGGATTTTTTTAAATAAAACTAATTCAGGAAACCTAATGTATACATCGAACACAACCTGTCATAGTCTGATAGAACCTATTCGCAAAGCTGCGTCCATAAAAGTGGTCAACTATGAAACCGAACGGTGGTCGCTCGGAATGACCACATAAATGCGAAAAACTAGAGTCAAACACAGTCTACAACATGAAAGTAAAAGGGAGAGAACATCTATATCTCCCACATAGCAAAAGACATTGTCATAACTATAAAACCATAGTAATACATAATCGATGTAAAAAGCATCGGAAGCCATGAAATATATTTTGAGGCTAACAAACTTTTCTTCAACTCGTAACAAATGCAATTTACACCGCCTACAATTCTTTAGTCTGCTATTTTATCTTAATAGTATTCTATGCAAACTACAGTGAAAAACAAAATACGACCAAAGATCCAACCGCAGATGCAACACCCCAACATTTTCAAACCCTGGCCAAACAAGAATACACACCAAACAACAACCCAGCTAAGAAGCACTAAAAGGCCCAACTGTAGGAGCAGGACCGGTACCCTGCAAAGTCGAATCAAGAAAAAATAAACAACATACAACAAAGAAAGAAGCAAGCAACAACCACCCCCCAGAAACAATGTTGTTCCAATTGTGATTGCAGAAACCCAAATGTCCAAACTGCTACAACACTAACATGCAAGCAAGAAGAATGACAACATGAAAATAAGAAATCAATGCCATGCAAAAAGAAAGCATGGACCATCGAACCAGCAACACCGTTGGAGCATAGAAAAATTAAAAATAGAAGAAAATGTCTTGTAGCAAGCCTGTTAAGTAACCATTCAATACAACCAAGCCTGTTAGGTAAACATTTAAGTCTGTCAGAAATGCACTGTAAACATTTAAGAAAAAAATTCAATGTGGCAGGACTCTGATGTATCCCAAAAAGAAAAATTATATTTTTTGTAACAATAGTTCGAACACCACATAATGTTTTGGAAAGCCAAACTTTGGATATGCCACCATATCTAACATTGCCATAAATTTACCTAGCATAAAATGCTAAACCGAACATTTGAATTAATGCTAGCATTAATCGACCATCGATGAATGTATAACAAAATATATGATTCAAAAAAGACCATATACGATCAAATACTTTAGATATGCCAACATATATAACATCGGGAATATCAAAGTCGACAATAAGACCTCCAATCCCTTGTCCAATCATATCATGACAAATATTGTACTTTTTTTTATATAAAAATTGATGTTTTCAGTTCCCTCGTTCCAACAATAGATAATATGGAAATATTTCTAGTCAAAGGATAGACTAATATGAAGTCAACAATTTATTGATCGCTATAGTCCGTCTACGCCTACGACAGGGACTAATAATAACTAATAGTAAAGTTAATTATTTTTATTATTATTACTTAATATTTTTTAATTATTTTTATTATTTTTACTTAATATTTATAAATGTATTATATATAATGACAATAAAGTATTAATAAAATGTATTAATAAAATTATTAATGACTATAATTATGACAATGACATTAATAAAATATTATTAATACTTTATTAATAAACTTAATAAAGTATAATTATATATTAATATGGTTATTAATAAATTATTATTAATAATATTAATAAATTTAATCTTAACATAAATTAATAATGTAAATCTAATGGCTCAATTTCAATTACAATTCGAAATGAATGTAAATTCATATAGTTGTTTATGGTTATTGTTAGGAAAAATTAAATGTGTTTCCAACAGATTTAATAATATATAATATTAATAAGCTTAACCCTAACATACATTAACAAGCATTTAATTTGGTGTCAATTACACTATAACAAGAATTTGTACTTGAGGTATGGATCTAACAAAGGCTATGTCTTTTATACAATTATAGAGAAGGAACTCGTTATAATGGTGCTTGGTTTGGCTAAGAAAATGATCAGGCTACTCATGTGAGAAGTAACTCATTAGGTGGGTTGATCAAAGCATGATTAGATGACCAATTAGATTTTTTTGGAACATGCCATCATTTCTAGAGGACCCCAAAGCATAATTTCTTGATATGGATTTGTTTCTCCTAAGAAAATTCTTGGTTTAGCTAAGAAAATGATCAAGCTAGTCATGTGAGAAGGAACTCATTAGGTGGGTTGATCAAAACATGATTAGATGACCAATTAGATTTTTTTGGAACATGCCATCATTCCTAGAGGACCCCAAAGCATAATTTCTTGATATGGATTTGTTTCTCCTTGGATATATTCATGTAAAAGAGAAGTTGGTCATTCTTAGTGAATTTGGTGTTGGGCATGAAGGGATGGGAAAAGAATCTTATTCATGAAGTTGGCGGGGTCAATAAACACAATAAATCTCTTGGTATCCATAATGAAAAGGTTGTCTCAATCCCCTAATTTCAAAATCACAAACAAATAAATACACGCAATATATTTCATATATACAAATGCATGAAGGTGAGTGCAAGAACTTGGTGGCCTAAAAATGAGAAGGGCATGATTAAGAACATGCACTCGAACGGTGTGCATTCTTAGGAATGCACACACATTCTTATACCTATAGGTTTGGATATGACCAAACCTCCATGTAGATTTCCATGTAGGTTGAGTGGAAAAACCACGTGGGTGGTCTTACTGATAAAAATATATTAAGGGTTCGTGCTCACTCTTATCTCATTGGGAAAACATAGTGAAGCTAGAGAAGAGGAAGAAAGGGAGGAGGTAGCCACCATATCTATGTATGTTACATTTTTCTTAATTTTAATCCAATTTGGCTATTCCAATTTAGTATTTTTCTCCCAATAATGTAAATTTAGAAATAAATTGTAATTTCATATTTTAAATAAAAAATGAACCTAATTTACATGCCATGGATTTTAAATTGCAACATATATAATACAATGGAACCCCAATAAAATTTAAACAACTCACAAAAAAACCAAGAAGATCAAAACCCCAAACCACCACCACCAGACAATGCAAACAATGAAATTGATGAGGGTTTGGTTATATTACAAACCCTTGAGGAACAATTAAGGGAGACTGGAGAGACTGAAACAGTCTTCTTAGCCACTTTTTTGGACATAATTGTGCAATCCATTGAAGGTGCCGAAGGGAAATTGACCTCTATTTCTGATTATAGGGTAGGAATGTATGAGTACTATAGTATTGGTTTTGAATAAACCAAATCAAAGAAATGGGCCTTTCAAAAAAAGAAATATTATTTATTTTTAGGGATTCTAGAAATGAACAAGAACTACCATTGACTAGGAAATTCATCTCCATTGACTAGTGCATCCATCCCCAGATTAGTCAAAACTAGATCATAGGCGGTACATGGTTTTTGATAAACTTCCCTGCCAGGGAGATGACCTTATATTTTCTATGAAAATTATGGTCTAAGTTTATTATGGGTAAACATGTCAATTAATTTGATATTGGTGACTTCCATGGAGTGGTTCGAGGGTCCGCATACTTCTGAAAGCATGTCATGCATGACCGCGAGTTAGGTCGACGTCCCCGAGGAAAAGGCCTTACCCCCCTATCCAACATCCTCATGTTGAAGAGAACATGCAAAAAGTATAGCTAGCCATCTCCTCATTGACTCATAGCCTAATGAAACATAGTATCTTTGTTGCACTATATCAGCAAGAGGTGCATGTGAGTGACATTGATGAAGGAGTTGGAGCATCATCATGCACAAGAAAGTACAATGAAGAAAGGACACATGAATGTTAGAGATGTTCTATATGCGGGTAGAGATGCTATGGGTAGAGATGCTATGGACATAGCAAGAAAAGTAACAAAATAAAAATAAAAAGGGCACGTGGAGGTGGTAATTGTAACATTGTAACATTACAACCCTAAGCACATATATTAAAAAAATAAATTAAAAAACACACAGGAGGTGGTAAAGAAGTTGAAGGATACTATGCAATAAAAAAACCTAAATGTACAATCAACGTGTTTTGACATGCAAGGAATTTAATTCTAGTCATTTTTAAACTCCTATGAATATAATAAAATGGTATTAGTAATGGGAATAGGTTATTATTATGTTAATTGTCATAATCATTATTTTTAATGACAAAGAAACATGACAAAAAAAACATATAATGAAGAATATTCCAATCTTATCAAATCATGTCCATAGAAATTATATCTGAAATTAAAAGTTTGTTAATTTTCACACTTTTCAATAAATATACTCATATCTACCTCATAAGTGAATAAAAAAGATCCCTAAATAAAAACTAAATAAAAACTAGATTCAAACATTGCTTGTTAATTTTAACCCTTTTCAATAGATGTACTCCTATCTACCTAACAAGTGAATAAAAAATATCCCCAAATAAAAACTAGATCCAAACATTATCAATTTTATGGCTCAAAAGAATTGTCGAATTTATATGAGCATTTATCAATTTTACAATGAAGAGCTTTTTTAAAAAAATCAAACTAAACAATACATGTTCTTTCGAATTTAAAAAAAAAAGTCTTTGTAAATTTACCATACACTTATTTACAAATATTTTTTTTAAATGTGGATTTTCAATGGATTATAGATTTATTTAAATAATTTTAAATTTAACTGAAAATAATAACTCCCTTTCAAAAAAACTTAAATAATTGAAAATGCCTTTCGATCTGGTGCTGGGACATGCACTGCGTAGGAATATGGTTTTCGAATTGGCAGGGATGCATATCGATAATTAAGAAGATCTTTAGGGTACAACACTCTTTAGGGCATGTGTAAGATCTTTAAAGTACAAGCTCGACATACAACCATTTTCTGGTCACACACATTCTCCTCTCTACAATATATTATGTCTTGTTTATATACTTTACACACATTTTACTTTCACTTCTATGAGGATGTTCTTATATATAGTATATCTCAAATAGTTAGATTAACTAATTATAATTAGTTACACAATATGTTCACAAAAGAGTGCATGCATGTACATTCCTAATATAGTTGTATGCATGTGCATGTGTATATGGGAAATTCGTTGGCATGTTTTCAACAATTTCCACCTTGACAACAATTTATATCATTCTCTTAATTAATTCACCACTTTTCCTCCAAGAGAAATCAAACAACTTCTCTAAAAGTGAACAAGAGATTTCAAACACCATGAGAGCTCTACAAAGTATTGTTATGTGAACATATCTGCACGATATTGTTACGTGAACATGTCTGCATGATTCACTCCAATATGTACCATTCTTCCTCCATCAGTAACCTCTCTAATAAACCGATGCACTTGTCCCATTTTGATACACTCGACCTTTGGTCAATTGAACAACACTTTGACCACCACAGAACACCACATCATGTGCCTATCCAAACTTACCCAATAGATCATTGCATTCTTGCAAGACATAACCTGAGGTAGGTCTCCTCTTGTCCAAATCTCATGAATCATAAGTACAAAATAAATCACTACAACCAATATAGGTGATACTTTTCTTTTTCTTTGTTTGAAGCACCCATTTCCATGCTCTTCACCTAGTTTTTCATGTCTACTTACAACACCAAACTAGCACATAATACTTGAGACATATAACCCTTCATCAATTAGAACATAAACATCAAGAGAACTTACAATAAAAATACAATGGGATTTTACTGATTTCACATTATTCATACCAAATTTCTTGAGTATCTTCATCGTTTACCTCTTTTGTGATAACTAAGCTTACCATCCTTCCAGTCTCCAAGCTTACCATCCTTCTAGTTTCTGTGTATTTTCATGACCAAATTTGTCTCACCATGAAGGAATCAAACATCTTGTAACATTTACATGCCATGTTCAGGCCATACAATGATTCTTAAGTTTGCAAACAAATCTTTTCTTGTTCCCAATACATCCCCTTATCCAAAAAAACCTCCATGTAAAATAGATTTAACATCTAGATGTACTAACACAAATAACACAATAGACATAGTAAAAGATGAAAGGTCCAAAGCATGACTAGTAGCAGAAGTTTAAGTAGTATTCTAAAAGTTCTAAGTTCTAGGTTTTGACTCTCTTTTTAGGTATATTTTTTGTTTATTTTTTTAGTTGTTGAAGCTTAAAAGTTTTACTTTTGGCTCTTTTCCAGGTATATTTTCTGCTTAATTTTTCCTTAAATCCATTCAAAAATTGTTGGATCTGCCAATTTGAATGATTAAGTTTGTATAATCAGAATGTTCCAAAGATTTTAAAGAATGCTAAATCCATATATACATTTAGCAAATTACAATTTCTTTAAAATACCACTAAAAAAAATCAAAACATAAAAAGTTTAGGCAACAAAAGTGTTTAAACTAAACTAGGTCCATAAATGAAAAGTATGTTTATAATGTTTGGAAAGTATATATATATATGATTGGAGAGAGTGTCTTTGTGTATATATAGACACTTCCCAAACATATATATACACTTACTCTATAAACATTAAAATCATATATTATTATTATATATTGATTTTCTTTGTGTATATATATATACAAAAACTCTTTCCAAACATATGTATATTCATTTTCTAAACATTAAAAACATATTATTATTATTATTATTATTATTATTATTGTATTAATTTTAGTTTCAAGTGTATTTTTTATACATTTTATAAATTTAAATCAATATCCAAGTCTGTTCCAATTATTTCTTATGCTGTACACGGATCACGATAGCTTTGCCTTTAGGTTCATATTCATTTAAAAATGTGATTGAATTGTTCTATGATTACTAGCTATACTAGCTGTACACGGATCACAATAGCTTTGCCTTTAGGTTCATATTCATTTAAAAATGTGATTGAATTGTTCTATGATTACTAGCTATACAAGATCAATCCAGAAATCTGGCACCTTGAATTCTTTACAGATGTCACGCCTTGATAAATCTGTTTGAGATTTGATGGTGCATGGTGATGGGCGATCTTTTGGTCGGAAGTTTACCAATGATCTTGAAATACTACATATACTTGTGATGGAAAGATTATAGTACTACTAGTGAATAACAAATATCAGGAAAAAAAATTTTTTATCTAAAATTTGTCAATTTTATCGCTCAAAAGAATGGTCGAATTTATATGAACAGTTAATCAATTTTACGATGAAGAGCTTCCTTTTTAAAGAATCAAATCAGATTTAACCATACATGTTCTTTTAAAAAAAAAAAAAAGCCTTTGTAGATTTACAATACACCTATTTGTTTTAATATTTACAATTATTTTTTTATGTGGATTTTCAATGGATTGTAGATTTAAATAGTTTTCAATTTAAATGAAAATAATGACTCCCTTTCAAAAGAAAATTTAATGTTTTAGAATGGAAAATATTTTTGTTGATTATAAAGAAGAAAAGAAATTCCATGTGAACATCCACAAAAATTATATGATAATTAAGAGGCATATAATCTTTATACCTTTATCTCAACAAATGTATCTTTGACCAACAACTCAAAGACAATCATTATGAAAAGGATATGGCAACGGAAATCCAACCAAATGCTTGTAGGTCATTGTAGCGATGAATGATAAATTGAGAAGCAAGAAATGCAGAGAGAAAGAATAGAACGAAAAAAAATATATTAGAATCTATGAAGAAGAGTACAATGAGAAGTATGTCTGAAGAAGTACTATGCAATGGGAAATAGCTGAGCTAAATAGGCTCAAGCAAAACAAGAATAGAAAGTACAGCTTCCAGGACAGCTAGCAGTGTATAGTCAGCCTTTGAGGTTACATTATATTTAACACTCCCTCTTAAACTCAATAGTTACAAACATCAGCACTGATTAT
>CBVK0102858813.1:0-11657 GCA_900067695.1 Picea abies | reverse complement strand
TTAGGCCTAGGGTTTGCTTCCAAAATTATTCTCTGTCAAGGTTAAGGTGCTCGAGGGTGGCTTCGGCCTATGGTTGGGTGATAATATTGCTATATTGTCAATGGTTAAACGAGCACACCTTTTATTTCTAACATCTACCTAGGCTCAACTATTGAGTGGCTCAAAGAGTTCATTGTAAAACATATATTAGGGCTACTATCGATTAAATAGATCAAATATCTAATAAATTTTCTATACATCTAAGGATCTACCAAACCTAAATCCAAATCAGCATGCAACTTTAGACTTGGTACCATGGGAGTAGTTAGGGACTTACAGTTCATCATTTGAAATCACTTCAAAATCTTAACTGCATACTCACCTTGTCCAAGGAACACCTCACTTGGACTTTGCCACACCTCGAGACAAAAATAGTGCATCGTCCACTGTTTATCTTGAACTCTCATGCCAACTCTACCTCACACCCTACTATGAGATTTTCGAAACTCCCTGTAAGTATCAAGCCATCTACATATAGTAGCAAAACAAGCAAATCTAATCTATCAAATAAATAATAAAGATTGGGATCTACAGAAGTTTTGGTGAAGCCTTAACATAACAACTACTCATGGACCTTGGAGTACCAAGCATCTCGTGCCTGCTATAGCCCATAAAAGGCTTTCTTCAACCTGCACACATGGGTATCTTTCCCATGCATCTCCAACCCTCTTCTTTGATTAATGTATAACTCTTCCTCAATTACACCATCGAGGATGGTTGTCTCTGCATCCATCTCATATAACTGCCACCCAAAAACTCGGGCTAAAGACATGATAGTCCTAATAGAAGTATACCTAGCAACTGTAACAAAGATCGCCTCATAGTCAACTCCCTCTCTCTCAGAGAATCTTCTCGCTACAAACCGAGCCTTGTTCTCTATGTTGCCATCAGCTGCATGCTATACCTCATACAGCCACATGGAATCAACTATTGATTTGCCTTCTGATCTCAACACTATCACCCACACATCATTTTTCATGATGGAGTTGTAGCCCACCATGGCATCCTATTGCCTTCTCATAACTGGAAGGCTATGCATCAATGTTGGAAGACATCAGTGCATCATAGATGGGAAATTTCTTCGAGGGGTGACTTACTTGAAAAGAAGTCTTTGGAGCACCAACTTTCTCCTCTGCCTCCTGCAACGTCTAGGAAAGCCACCTCGACTTCCATGCTATCATAGAAGGTAAAAATGCATGTATACATGTACTAGAACCTAGCTGATCCAAACAGGCACTTGGTAATTTTTGTGAATCAGAAATTGGGACAGCAACTATTTCTACCTCCTCAACCTCTACTAGAGGTCCCTATGACCCTAAAGACCATGCATTTTCATCAACCTTCACATCCCAATTCACCACAATCTTCCTCTAAGATGGAACATATAATGTAAGCAATAGAGCACTCATTGTAGCTAACTAGAAATCCCTTCAATCTGGAGGGTTCAAGCTTCATCCTCCTCCTATGGAACATGAATGTAAACTAGACTCTCAAACACCCTAAAGTGAGAAACACCTAGTTTCTCCCTTGTGAAAGCTTCTTTTGGAGTCTTGTCCTTCAAGACTCTATAAGGAAACCTATTTAACATGTAGTAGATTGTTTTGCAACATGCCTCTACCCAAAGAAACATGTGCAAATCTATGTCATGAACCAAGACTTAGCAGACTCCCTCTTGATCCCTACTTCTTTGCAAAAGGAATCAAAATCATTGGAGGTATACTCCACTCCATTGTCTCACCTCGATATCTTAATCTTCCTACCTATCTAGTTCTCAATAAGACCTTTGAACTCTCAAAACTTGTTAAAACCTCATTCTTGGTCTCATAAAATATACCCAAATTTTCTTAGAAGAATCATCAATGAAAGTAACATAATAATGGTTACCTATAAACGAAGTTGATGACATGGGTCAATAAACATCTAAATTAATCAAATCAAGAATTCCTCTTGATCTGTGCTCGCTTCTTAGGAAAGAAGCCTTAGCATGCTTGATGAATGCACATCCCTTGCACACTCCTCTCATTTCCACCTTGAACTCCAAATATCCAACCACCATATCTTCCAGATGAGAAAAGGATCCATAGTTCACTAGACTCCCAAACACCCTCAAATGAAAAACATCTAGTTTCTCCCATATGAAAGCTTCTTCTGGAGACTTGTCCTTCAACTCTCTCTTAGGACAATTGTGCAGTATGTACATTGTTGTACAACATGAATATGCCCAAAGAAAATAGGAAAATATAAGTCATGAACCATAGACTTACCAGTTTCCTCTATGGACATGTTTTTCTCTATGCAACCCATTTTGTTGCATGATGTGTGGTACTTATAAACTCCCTCTTGATCCCTACTTCTCTGCAAAAGGAATCAAAATCATTGGAGACATACACCCCTCCATTGTTGGGTTCTCAATAAGAGCATTAAACTCTCAAAACCTATTAAAGACCTCATCCTTGGTTTTCATAAAATATACCCAAGTTTTCCTAGAAAAATCATCAATGAAAGTAACATAATAAAGATTAACTATCAACGAAGATAATCACATGGGTCCACAAACATATAAATGAATCATATCAGAAATCCCTATTGACCTATGCTCATAGCTTGAGAAAGCAACCTTGGCATGCTTACCAAGTCCACATCCCTTGCACACTTCTCTCATCTCCACCTTGAACTCAAAAAATCCAACCACCATATCTTTCAAAAGTGGCAAGGATCCACAGTTCAAGTGACCAAATCTTTTGTGCCAAAGCTCACAGAGGTTGTCACTACTAGTTTGCAAGCAATCTATAGAGTCCACCCTCCCTAACCTCATTGGCCAAGACTCAACCAAGACCAAGGTTATGACTTCTAATGAACACTCCCTAATTATTAAACTTAGCGTTGCACTTCAAATCTATTAGACAAGAAACTAAAAGCAAGTTTTTAGTCCTACCAAGAACATACAATGCCTGACAAAGTTCCAAAACCTCTCTTGCTAGCATGTGAAATGAGATAAAACCCAACCCAGTCACTAGGTACTTGCCATCATCACCAAGTTCCACGTACATGCCAGTCTCTTGTTCCTGTAACCTGAAGAGAACCGATCTACTTGTTGTCATATGTCGAGAGGCTCTACACTGTCAATGTACTACACAACACCTAAAATAGTGTTGGTGGAAAGGTATGACACCATGGAAAAGGCAGTGTCAAGCCTAGAAATCAACTAGTCCACACTTGAAGTTTATGCACTTTCTACAAATTGTTTCTATTGCTATTGTTGCTTACCCTTCTTTTCGAGACATTGAGAAGCATAGTGGCCATGCTTGTTGAACATGAAGCACTTAATATGGCTCAAATCCTTCTTATGTTGGTTGAAAGACCTCGAGTCTTCCTTCTTCTTTGGCCAAATAAATGGGTTGTTGCTTCGAGATATTGTGATGAATCTAAACATATGTACAAGCTCAAGAAGTTTAGATTCATCATCATCATTTCCTAATATTTATTGATGACTATTTTAGGTTTCTATGGGTCTACACCATTACATCCAACAATGAGGTGTTTGCCAAATTCAGAGAGTTCAAAAACCTTGTTGAAGCTCAAAATAAGTTAAAGATCAAGTGTCTTTGGTCTGATGGGAGAGGAGAATACATTTGTAATGTCTTCCATCAGTTTCTTCATTCTCATCGCATCTCTTGGTACCAAATTGTTCCTTATACTCCTCAGCATAATGGTGTGGCTAAGAGAAATAATGGGCTATCATGGAAATAGCTCATTGTATGCTTCACTTTTAGAACATGAAGCTTTCCTTTTGAAGAGAAATGGATATTTGTGCAACATTTATCATCAATAACACACCTACTCACATCGTCTTTGGTATGACTCCTTATGAGTGTTTGCATTGGAAGAGGCCCTTTATTTCACGTTTCAGAATTTTTAGATAATGAGCATGGGTCCTCCCACCTCATGGAAGGCTAGCTATATCACTCCTCTAGTATACTCCTCTCCAAACTATCATTGGTTTCAATGAGTCCTGTCAAGGGGGGTATGGTCATTATGACCTCGTCACTCACCAAGTGACTAAGCATCATGAGGCTATCTTTGATAAACCCATTCCTCATGGTTCGCAAGGATCTCTTCCATCACTTATTTCTAATGATGATTTTGGTGATAATTATCAACATATCTCCACGGAACAAGCCTCCTCTTCTTCAACACAATTACTTATTGATGACTCCTAGCTTGTTGTAGTAAATCTTACCACATCTTCATTGATGTCTCGGTGCACCTATGGGTACCTTTTCAAGCTCTTCTTCTAAACAGTCTCTCAAGATTTATGGCCCTACTTGTTCGATTGGCTTCTCTCTTATTTTGGAGGTATATTCCAACTTGCCCTCTTTTGACTAGGATATGCAAACTAGTGATGAGCCTTCTTCCAATGAGTTGCCTAATGATGAACTCTCCTCAAATGTGTAGCATAGCACTGGGTCCTATGTCGATGGTGATCCCTCTCCTTCTAGCGGTATCCAGTTCAAGGTTGACAAACTCTACTTGGAGTTGTCAGTGTTGGATGATGATAATGACGACAACAATAATCCTAATACATTGTTGCCATCTTTGCCTAAGTGGGCTATTGCCACTCTTACTAATGTTGCTAACTTTCTTGTTCGGCCTTCTCAACAGTCAAAGTCACACCCCCACCATGGGCCCATATGTTAGTTGGCCCTCCTCCACCTAATAAATATCAATATAATAGTTCCCAATATCAATCGTGAAGGCTTTCTTTGTGGGTGTTATGGCTTTTGATGGCCCTAGCTTAGCATTATGGGGGTTGGTATGGTGACCTTATATGATCATCTATGGATGTAATGTCATATTTGTGGCCCCTTGTTCAATTGGGGGGGGTGTTGAGATATTTTGGCTAATCTTCACTTGTGGCCATGTGCCAATCCGTTATATGGGTAGTTGAGTCCCTTTATGGGCCGACCTATGGGTAGTTGTTGGCTAGTACATCCATTATTACACTTGATTGTATTTTATTGTATTTTTGGGTAAGGTCGACCTACTCTCTTCCTTGGGGTTAGTGCCTTGACCCAAAGTGATTGGTATAAATACACATCAATCACCTCATTTGTAATCATCTTATTCAAGAGAGCTTATTCATTCTTTTGCCCAAGGACACAATATCTTTTGTTTCTCTTGCTCATGGGTTCATCTTATTTTCTCATTAAGGCATTGTTATATTTCAACTCGTTTATCTTATTGGATTAGGCTTTGTTGGAGAATTCACCATAGATCCTCTACCTCATGATTTCTAATGAGTAGTGTCACAGACCTCAAGTCTTGTCCAAAATTTTTCTTTTCATCATCCCCAATCATGCAGCATTGCCTTGCCTCGACCACAAGGACTTGACCAACCTACGCCTCCTACAACCAAACTACACATCTTCACTTAAGGTCTACCCATAACTATGCCTTAAGTTATAGTATGTTAGATATGCAACCAAGTTCAACACAACAAATTTCTTCTAACAATAGGCACACATCCAACCATAGCCTTGAAGCAACCCAACAATACTTTTACAGCTAGCCAATTATTCAACAGTACTTAGCCAAACAATGCATCACAAGGAACAACAACATTCATTCAAGTAAAGAGTCCATAACACAAATGTGTGGCGTCACCCAAGGTAGATACGTTAACTTTATTAACATGAAGAATGTTACAAAGATACAACAAGAAGGTGCAACCAACTACTTGCGGCTCTTGTACAAAATACAAATATCCAAGGCACAACCACCTATAACACTTGTCAATCCAACCCTTGAAACATCCACAAGCTTGCCTCCTACAAGGCTTGTCTCTTCAATAGTTCACTCAGCCAACATCCAAGTAATCTATTGTGCCAACCCCAAACTTAGCACCATCGCAGAACTCTCCCTTGTATGAATGACCAAGCTTGAATAACTTTTCACAATGGAGGCAGCCTCTTTATATAGTGGATGATGTCTTGCCTTTGTCTTTTTCTAAGGCCTACAAGGCAAGTTACTTCCATTCTATTCTATAGATGACTGGCTCGATCAACGACCGGAAAGTGATGTAATTTCTCAATCACTATTATTTCGCACAAATACAAATAACGACTTCCATTCGGATCAACTGATGGGCAAACTTACAAATATCCCCGCTTAAACGATAAGATGTTATTGCAGTTTCATGTTGGCATTCGCTAGAAGTGTCATGCCGAGGCTTTGTCGATTCCCTATCGTGGTATGGATGGCATTTATTGAGGCATGGAGAGAAGCGATTTTAGCGTCGTATTTAGAGTGTCGTGGAATACACTCCACGTCCAAAGTGGACCTAATCTGCAATTTATATGCCACACTTTTGAATGCTTAGCGCCTTGGGTCCACACATCTGGATCATGCACCCAAGGCATCCTAATCTCGTATGAAGGCAACTCTAGGATGGGTCACCACTGCATCCAACATCTGGGCATGCGTCATCGAGCCTTGAAACCTACTGTCGCAATGCTCCAAGCATGCCTTAGCCAATCAGGTAGGGGTGCCTATTTCCATCCACAGCCAAATACCTTAAATCCTCCCCCACTAAAGTTGTTGCATCCTAGCAATGCTAACCAACACTTATCTAAGTGCTCCAAGCTTCTACTCCTCAAACTTTAGGATCTTGTCTTCATATTGCCACAACGCCTCTTTCATTTCCACTTCCACTTTCGCTCTGTTTGCAATCAACGCAAGGGCTCTCCATGGGCCAACTCTACTAGGATTGCCTTCATCAATCCTACAAGGCTTCAATTGACTGATATGGAAAATTGGATGGTGAGCTCTCACGTGTTTTGGCAACTTCAATCTATAAGCAACATTTCCAAGCTTCTCAAGTGTTTTGAACAATCCTTCAAACCGTCTCAACAAAGCACTAAACATGCCACTCAATGGCTCGAACTACTCTTTGCCCAACTTAAGTAAGACCAAGTCACTAACTTGAAACTCCATCTCTCTTCTGCCATTATCTACCCAATGGTTCATCCTTTCAACTACATCTGTCAACTGAACAGAATCCATCTCCAATTTGTCCTACCAAAAATTCTTGCCATTGTGCTTGCTTAGGTGACAACTTTGATTAGGTGGCAAAGTACCTTGTTGCCACATTGTTCGTCTTTACAACTAATGGCTTGCCACTATGCTTGCAACTGTGCTTACCTTCTGAGAGCATGTCTTGGCATTGTACTTGCCTAACAAGTAGTGCCTCCATGCTTGCAGGCAATGCACAACAGCGATCATCTCTTTCTTGTGAACAGGGTACCTCCATTCACAATCCAGTAGTCTTTTGTTCTCATAGGCAATGGATGACCTTCCTGTGACAAAACTCCTCTAATGGAAAAATTTGAAGTCTTTGTTTGCACTTCAAACCACTACTCATAAGTCGACAACTTCAACACAAACGCCATCACAAGTCTACACTTCAGTTCACAGAATGTTTCCCAACACTTATCTGATCAATTCCATGGTCTATTCTTCTTCAACAAGTCACTAAATGGTGTTGAAATCTTAGAGTAACCTTCAACCAACCTACGATAGTAGTTAGCCAAACCAAGCAAACTCCTTACCTCATGAACTGTTCTTGGTTCCTCCCAATCCTCAATCGCCCTTATCTACGCAGGATCCATGCAAGATGCATACATGTCCAATCCATCGGCCCAAGAATGGAATTTCGATCTACCCAAAGACACACTTGGACTTCCTCGAGCACAATTGATTCTATCTCAATACCTCAAAGACTTCTACGAAATGCCTCTTATGGTCTTCCATGTTCTCAATGAACACCACGATGTCATCCAAATAGATCACTACTAATTTTACAAAAACAGTCTGAACACATCATTCATCAAGGACAAAAAGGTAGTAGGGCAGTTGCACAACCCAAAAGGCATAAACAAAAACTCAAAATTGCCATACTTTGTCACACAAGATATCTTCGCCTCATCTTCTTCTGCAATCCTCACTTTGTAGTATCCATGCCTCAAGTCTAACTTTAAGAAAACGTGTGCTTTAGCCAACTTGTCAAAACAATCCACTGCTAAAGGTAAGGGATATCGATTCTTAATAGTCTACTTGTTCAATTCACAATAGTCCAAGCACATCCTCAATTCTGGTGTGTCCTTTTGAAAGTGGACTAGTGCACCATACAAGGACCCAAAAGGCCTGATGAAGCCAGCATCGATGAGCTCAATCAATTATTGCTTCAATTCTTCTAACTCAAGTCCAAAAAGTCAACGAGGAGTCGTGGCCAGAGGTTGCACCCTTGGTTCAAGCTCAATACAATGGTCAATAATTTACCTAGACAAAGATTCAAGCCTCGAGTCTACAAACTCATCCAACACATTGGCAAGTGTTGATGAAACAAGCATGCCCACTCCACCCTCATCCACTTTTCCAATCAATGTTGCAACATAAAGCTAAGACTTCGAACGTCAAGCCGCACTCTTCATGAACAGTTCAGATACTGAGCGCACTTT
Organism: Picea abies; assembly: GCA_900067695.1. NCBI lineage: Eukaryota > Viridiplantae > Streptophyta > Pinopsida > Pinales > Pinaceae > Picea > Picea abies. The sequence continues at coordinate 3,102 of CBVK0102858813.1, read as the reverse complement.
TCCATCTAACTTCCTTCTTGTTGTGTGCACAACACAAGTCTTTCGTTTACCAAGTAGCACCACCTTATCCACAAAAGGCATGAGAACTGATGAGCTCTCCTTAGGAAGTCCTGCCCAAGTATGACTTCAAAGTCATCCATCTGCAATACTATGAATACTGCATGGCCCTTCTATTTATCCTATTGAATGTGAACTATCGATGCAATCCTAGTTGATGCCTCAACCTTAGAATTGACCGTTTTGACAGAATTACTGCATGATTCAACTATAAGTCCAAGTTCACCTTGCCAACTCCTTCTTCAAGACATTGTGAGAGGCACCAAAATCAACCAATGCCTGCATTGTTCTTCCATTGACAATCAAGTCCACATAATAACGCTAATTTAGGCTTTGTCCTTGGTTGCTAGCCAAGGAGCCTATTCTCTGCAAAAGCTCCTCCAAGAAGGACTACTCCCTTCCATTTGCCATAAAAGCCAACTACCAACAACTTGTAAAAGGAACGAAGCTACAAATAGAGGAAATATGAGAATTACCTCTTCCTGAAGTGGTCTGCCAACGGGTACCATACAATGCCATCTTCAAAAGGTCTATGGGGGAACATCCAAGCTCAACTGCTCTTAAACTCAAGATGGTCCAAAGTGCATCCTCTATGAATGTTGTGTGCAACTTCACTCCACTGAAATGTACTAGCATGGTGGGATACCCAACTAGGCTGCTCCAGAACCAACCTCGGCCTACAGCAATAACTCCATGCAATCATCCTCCACCTTCGTCCAATCTCCAACATTTGTTGGCATTGATCTAGATGACTACTAGAAGGAAGGTCATTCCAACACTTGTGTTGCTATGTCTTACCTCCATGAGCAACTTGCCCCTCCCCAAGCAACATCTTTGCCAAGAAAAGATCGCAACCCTATTTTGAACAGGTCAAACCACTCTTTCAACCAATTACTTCCATCTAAAACATGGTGAAGAGCATCCAACAAAGTTTTGTAATCAACTTCTTACTACTACAACCAAACTACACCTCTTCCCTTAAGGTTTTCCCATAACTACGCTCTAAGCGATAGTATGATAGATATGCAACCAAGTTATTCTAAAAATAGGCACACATCCAACTGTGGCTTTAAAGCATCCTAGCAATACTTTTACACTTGGCCAATTCAACACTACTTAGCTAAACAATGCATTGCAAGGAACAGCATTCATTCAAGTAAAGAAACCACAACATAGATGTATAGGTGTCACCCAAGGTGGATGCCTTAACTTTATTAATATGAATAACGTCAAAAATATACAACAAGGGAGTGCGGACAACTACCTCCAAGTCTTTTATAGAATACAAATATCCAAGCCATAACCACCTATGACACTTGTCAATCCAACCCCCAAAGCATCCACAGGCTTGCCTTCTGCAGGGCATGTCTCTTCAATGGTTCAATCAACCCACATCCAAGTAAATCTATTGTGCCAACCCCAAACTTAGCACAATCGCGGAACTACTTGACCACACTTGTATGAATGACCAAACTTGAATGACTTTGCACAATGGAGGCATCCTCTTTATACAGTGGATGATGTCTTGCCTTTATCTTCTTCTAAGGTGCCTTGCAATCCACTCCACATCCATAGTGGACCCAACTTGCAATATGTTCACCACACTATGGAATGCTCAGCCCTTTGGGTCTGCACATTTGGATCGTGCACCCAAGGCATCCCAATCTCACATAAAGGAAACTCTAGGACAAGTCACCATTCCATTAAGAAAAATGGTTTTATTAAATCAATAAAAACTGTATACTCTAATGCTAAATCACAAAAGTCCAATATCGCTAACAAACTAAAGGGAAGACCCTATCGCTTCTTTATAGTCTAGGAGGTGATGGGTTTACAATGACTGCACTCCATCTTGGTAGTGCACCTACATTAGACGACTAAACCCTAACCCTAATTCTAGTCCTAGCTTAGAAGTGCACCCTAGGCCTTCATGAGAGAGTAACTAGACTAGAGCACTCAACTAGGAGTAGCAGAAATGCATAGCTCCTAGAGATCTGCGCCCTACTTATACTAAGCCACCTTCATGCATCTATTTCTAAAACTAAAATAAAATAAACATGGAATTAAAAAACTAAGTGAAATGGAAATTAATATGAAACTGGAAATTACTAAATCTAGAACAACAATTCTAATTCTGGAAACTGCCACCTTTCCATCCCTCTCCTACATAACTGTTGTGTGCCTCCTTTATTCCATTAGTGCTACCCTCTATCTGTTGCTGCTCACATGAACAAATGACAGTTCAGTTGGAGCACCATTAATGCTGGAGAAACTATACGAGCTAAACCAAGTAAAATCTAACAGTTTGTTCCCAAAGTATCCCATGGGGTAATGACATTCCACCAGATGAAACCCCTATTGATATCATAATTAATGAATATATGTATGTCTGTGATGATCTCAAATGCCATAACTTGTTAGGATATTTACTATTTTGTGGAGAGGGTCCCCCCTGAATCTATGATTGAGACCTAGGTGAAGGAGACTTGGGAACTACATGGTTGTCTCTGAGACATTCATGTCGTGTGCTCACAGGATCACCTGGACTCCATCCTTCACCGTGCCTCCCAGATGCCTTCTCCTTGGCTCTGACATTATAGCTCTGATGCAATATCAGAAATACACATACACATTTGCGGAATCATGAAGAAGCAGAAAAGAGAGAGATAATGATTTGATATATTAATTGAAAGGTATCAGATCCATTACATAAGAATATCCTCAATGAGGAAGACATGTGTTACATAACCCCCAACACCTAATTATTAACATGTATGATGTGACTCAACTAACTTTAAGTCATCATCACTCAACTTTAAAACATGAGATTTGTTAGAATATAATGGATGTGCTCGTTTTACCATCCCTTCTGGAGGCCAATACATACGAAAAAGCTGAAGTGTCCGTGGTGGGGTTAAAGCGAACTCTGAGAGGGCCTAGAAGGCCTAATCGTGATGTATCTGAAACGTACATTAATCAACACCCCATAGCCATCTCGACAATATCACTATTGTCACCCAACCATAGGTCGAAGCCACCCTCCGA
>CBVK0102858812.1:0-15239 GCA_900067695.1 Picea abies | reverse complement strand
CTATTTACTTAGTATATAATATTTCTTTTGGCCGACTTCTTCTCTTGTAGGCTAATAACCTAATACCAATTATCCTCTTGAGCCGACTTGTCTTCTAGGGTTATTAGCCACCCATTAGGATTTCTTCTTGCTTCCCGGGATATTCTATTCTCGTCAAGTTTACACGTGGAGATAAATTCCTCCCGCAGCTACCACAATATTAACAAGATTATTACAATATAAAGTTCCTATCTTAAACCCCTATGTTAAGCTATATTACAGAATATGTCCATTATGAATTATCCATGTTAACAAAAAGCTCCAGCCAGAATCCAACTGACAGGAGGTATGTAGAGGGAGGATTCAAGAGCAGAGGACCAGCATTTCTTTTTTCCAAACAATTAGTTGAGGTATAAATGTTGGTAATTTGCAGATTCTGTCTGGTCTAGACAATCGAGCATGATAAGGTTATGTAGTGATCAGAGGAGATCTCTTTTTCTAGTTTAATGCAAGTCAGATCCCAGAGAATGGCTAGTTCTCCTAAGAAGCCCCTACCTTCTATTATGACCAAGCAAGCTTCTTTCCAAAGAAAATATTTAAGAGATGCAAATAAATCAGAACTATGTTTTGTTTCCAATAGCAAAACTGTAAAAACAATTGAGGCCTGGACTTTTTCTTCTTTTTAAACTTTTACACCCTCTACAGTTCCATGATAATATCTTCCATCATTTGGAGGGTTTAGATTTCTTCCTAAGGCAAAGGATTTGTTGATGGTCATTTGCACTCCTAGAGTTTTATTTCTAGATGCTACTTCTTTTCTCGGGTACTTGTGGGCTTTTCTGCCAAGTTTTATATGTGATCTCTCAACATCTTTTGGGGGATAGAGGGGTTTCTTCCTAATTTCAATGAATAATGGAGGATACTGGGAATAGACTTAGTTTTTTTGGGGGGGAGGGGCTGGGGGGATTCTCCCAACCTTTACTTGAAGAGCTGACACTCTTTTCCAGTGAGACAGATTACCAGTCTGAAGTCTTTTCTTCAAGACGTGGATCTTTTGCCTCCTCTGTAGACAATATTTCTCCATCTTCTGGGGCATCACTGCTTTCTCCATTCTGAATAGGATCTACCTAACAGGTTTCCTGCTTCCTAACATCTGATTCAGGTTGCACATCCCTTCCCAATGCTGCATATCAATTCAGAGTTTCTGTAGGAGTTTGTTTATTCAGTTGATTCTAACTTTGGTTTTTCTTCCTTGGATTACTGATTTGAGAAGCCCATCCTTGTCAGGTAAGACAGGGAGAAGGTAAGCAAAAGGGACCTTGGTCCTTTTTAGGACAATTTTTGCAAAGTGGCCACAATCATGGAACCAAATGCATTTGAACAAGATTTATTCATAGTCCAACTTTTGGACAGGAATCCAATCCAGTAACTGGAGCTCCAGGGACTAAAGGAGACCTTTCTCAAGATCACCTCTACACAAATTTTGGTGTTGGCATAGATTCCAGATTTTACCTCAGCTTTATCTATGTAGATGATTGTTGTTTCATCCATCCTTCAAGCACCTTTGGCCTTGGCAAAGAACCATTAAATTTTCTGCTAAGATAAGATAAGATAATATTATTAATGTCCACAACTAACCAAAAAAATAGGTCAATGAGACTAGAAAATAAAGCAAGTCAAAATCATGACTTAGGAGTGCCAAGGCTACTCCTAAGTGCCAAAAGAAAAATAGATACAAGTGAAAAGGAGGGTGTTTTCAACAAACAACAAAGCTTTGTTGATGGGTGCACCTGATTTCACAAGAGGACGATGGGTTTCGTATGTTTGTTTGACACACAAGAGGGGGGCTAACTCACATTCTGCTTAGAATTCTTAGCAGCAGAGTCGGCCAAAGCTTTGAAGGTCACAGCTGCCTGAGCAAAGGGATGAGAGGGGGAGCCAAGGCCCCCTCTGGGGTGGACCTCAACAGACAAAAAGGAAGGAAGCAGAAATTCCCAGAGGAGAAACTAAGGGCATGATCTTAGCACACAACAAAAAATGACAGAATTTTTCTGGCATGGAAATGTTATCTTTTCTAGAAAAGCCCCAAGACCTGCATATTTCAAAATTGATCCAAAAAGCATCCATGCAATCTAGAAGCTTTGCTATTTACAGAAAAATGTTTCACAGCTTAATCCCCTAAAAAGAGCAACTAAAACTAATTCCTTTTTGCAACCAATATGCGTTTATATTTAAACCAATGACAAAAGAACCAACCTGAGTTGTTTTCCCACAGCCAGTTTCACCAGCAATGAGCACAATCTGTTCTGGAAAAAAATGAGACAATGACCCAGAAAACTCAAGTTACTCTAAGCCTTATATGATAGAGTGAAATATATATATATATATATATATATATATATATAAAAGATAAACAACAGAGGTACGTCACAAAAATGAATGTTTCCAATGTCTCTCTTCAAAATTTGTTTCTTAATTTTGATTATGTATATGTACAATAATTAATGACTGACACAAAACGATTTACCTGATGAGAGTCCACTGCTGATGTAATGGGATCTTTAAAAGATGCTATTGGTAACTTTGATCTCTTCTCTGAAATCTGTAAAAGGAAAACGATTTCAAGTTTCAAAAACCACCACTACATTGCTAAAAGCAGAGCACAAACCAAGCTCGTAGATGTGATGTCAAATAATGAATGGATTAAGGGTGTTGTAAGGCAAGAAAGCAACAGATGTTTATTCATTTCTACATGTAACTAAAAAAGAGAATATAAAATGGCAGCAAGAATTTATCAACTCAGACCTTGCTAAAACAGAAATATAATCTCAAAAACTCAGACTAACCTGTTGCAAAGCTGGGGATTTTTTAATTCTAGAAGCAAGCATCTCTACTTGTTTAGTGATTTCTGACTGGGACATTGACACCTTACAAAAACTTAGGTCAGCTTTATTGTCTGCTTTAGTAGAATTCTTCTCTCCTGCAGGGTCTTCCTCCACTTTTCTAGCAAACTCTTCCTCTGACGGAGGATATCGAGAGAAGAGTTCCTTTAGGACTTCTTGAGTTTCAACAGAAAATGTCAAAGGTTTTGCCTCAGACTGTCCCTGCTTTGAAGGTCCTGTCTTATAAACAGAAAGACACCGCCGAGCTCCTTTACTGCAGAACAAAAACCATCAACGCATCATACACATCTGAAAGAACTACATGTATAGCGTAAAAAGATGATCCAACTTGTTCATCTTATCTAGGCATTATTTTCTAGGACTATTAGACTGAAAAGGAAGAACAAGGAATCTCAAAGTGTTTGCAGATACGGAAAAGTTATGAATTTGCATTACGAAAAAATAATATATAAACTGAAAAACACAGACATGCATTGATGTGAACGCATAGTGAATAATTTCCAGGGTAAAGTACTCATTGATCAATTGTACATAACTCCCCATAATATTTAAATGTTACGTCATGAATCAACCTCAAAGTGTTTCCAGATACAAAAAAGTTATGAATTAGCATTATGAAAAAATAATATAAACTGAAAAATACAGACATGCATTGATGTGAACACATAGCAAATGATTTCTGGAGCGAAGTAATCATTGTTCAATGAGATAAATCCCCATACATCTTTAAATGTCAAGTCATGTTAAGGTAGCACTCACCCTGGTTTTTCAAAAATTAAGGTTTCTGTGTGAAGCTGTGCAAACTTCAAAGTAAGACAAATAAAGAAATTCACAAAAAAGAGTTGCCAAAAACTTAAGAGTTTTCATTACTAACGCATTAATTGCACAATATTTTTTAAACCAAAATAAGAATAAATACTTCTCAGTTTTCGAGTTAAGTTTATTTTTCAACCTATGGAACATGATAAAACGTAAAGTCATTATAGAACGTCAATTGGGATGTTGTTCAGTATGTGAAGATGGTGGCATGTTAGGCCATCCACCAAGGTTCAATTCCCTCAGACACAGAACCACCTGCAATTCCTGGGTGTTTTTTATGGAAGAGTAATCCCATGTCACGGTAGCTTAGCAAAATGGAAGTGCTTATATTCAATGGTTCACCCCTTGGGGGCTACTTCTTTTGCACAAGAAGGCTACTTATGCTGCCTAACCTCTTTAGGACAGTTATAATGCTGCTCTTCAGTTTAAAGGAAGCACTTCACAAAAACAATACAAAGAAAGATTATGTATTGTCCAAGATAGATCAGTATTAAATCCAGCATTTCAATTTGCAATGGAAAAAGGTATATATATCGGTTAACATAGTAATAGTTATTTTAGACATTTTTTGGATAAACATACAAAACCTATGGGTAAATTCTGTCTCTCTTTTTCTCCATGGTATCACCATTGTCCTTGCTGATACAAGGTAAGTCACTGCTCATGGTGCTAGATGCATATCATATTAATCATTAACCCCTGAACTTAAATGACTGAAATTGGAATTCTGGATTGAAATTGGAATTGCAAATTCATATAATAGCTCATAGTATATGTTATGATAATCTCGAGTTTTTTCTAATGTGATATTTAATTTTACTATGTGATGGATAAATGATAATATTTTATTATAATACTTTGAAGCAATCTTATGAATAACATGATAATATCGGCAATACTACTATATATCCCTAAATTTTCAAAGAGTCAATATTATCAGCGTCAAAATTGTGATATTTTCTTATCGGCAGTAATATCACGATGAATTGAAAATATCGTGATAATTTAGGAAGATATCGCGAGTCCAAGGAATATATCACCCTGAAGGCACCAATTATGCTTTATAACCGACTTTTGGCCTTCTTCCCCTCATTTTGAAAACAAAGATAGTGGATTGACCTTTGAGGCGTTTGTCACCATTTTTCTTCAAGCTAACAAAGAGAAATACAATGTTTTCATCACCATTAGCCGAGCTATTGTGGAGTGGGGATTGACTCCAATCTACCATTTCGATATTCCCAAGTAAATATAAAATTTATGCTTGCATTTTCTTTATTTTTCGAGATTTAGTAAGGGGTTTGCAATGTCCATCAGATTTACCTCTTCTTGTTGTTTTTTAATAAAAGATTTAAAACTTATCTATGTCTGATTTTTTAATTGCAGCATTCTTTTGTGTTGATTTCCATTTTTTTGGTGCCATAGGTTAATCAGTGCCCTAGAAAAATGCCAAAACCAATGGATCCAATATGAGTATGGTGACCCAGCGGACCGTCATAATCGGCAAAACATGGAGTGCAAGTTGTATGCAAAGGAAATATCCAAAGGAATCAGCCACTTGAAATACCAGCTTGCCAAAATCCCAAGGCATGAAGTGGATATTTACCCTCATCTACCCCGAAAATCATCCATCTTTCAAATCAATCAATTCAATATCTGTACAATGTAAGAAGAAAGATGAGAAGGAAGAATTGGGGTCAAACTTGCAGTTGGACAAGTTACAAGAAGCATGGGAACCACAAGCTTCTCAGGAGTGGAAGAAACCCAATCATCAAGCACACCTTCCACAATGCCCTCGACAACCTCACCTTTCTTTGTGTTGAGGTCAGTGCTTGGTGCACAACCTTCTATTAGGCCAATGGTTAAAACAAGGGAGAAGCAAGAAGCCAACAAGAACAACCCATACTACCACTTAATGTTTGAAGCCATTGCTATTGCTGGCCCGAGGTACAAAGGCCCTTCCTATGATGAGTTGAAAAAGCCTATCCTTCAAAGGGGAAAGATTGGTTGCACTCAAAGATTGAGTGAGATTAGGGAATCATGGGAGATCGCCAAATGCACTGTGATGTCAAATGGTTAGACACGTGGGAAGAGCAAGTCCATTCTGAATTTCTGTTTAATTGCCCCAAGGGGACAATCTTTGAAAAATCTGTCAATGCATCTGCATATGTTAAATATGCATAATTAATATGTGAGTTGTTGGATGGGTTCATCCAAGAGATAGGTCCACAATATGATGTCCAAGTCATTACGGATAATGATGCTAATCATGTGGCTACTGGCAGGTTGCCTATGGAGAGCTATCAAACCTTTCATTGGACTCCTTGTGTCATACATTGCATTGATTTGATGTTAGAGAACGAGGGCAAAATTTCTTGGATCAAGGATATCACTGAATCAACTAAGACTGTCAGCAAATACACACACACACACATATGTTCTTAGCCTCATGAGACAATTCACTGGAAACAAGGAGTTGGTGCATCCAACAATCACACGTTTCGCCATTGGCTTCATTTCTCTTCAATCCCTCCTCACTACTATGTTGGAGGTGCAGACGATGTTTCTTTCAGATGAGTGGACTGCTTATGCATACAACATTAAATCAGATGGGCAAGCAAGCCATGGCCCAACTTGTGTTACACCATGAGAATCTTTGGTCGGGAGCGCAGGAGATATGTGCCATTGGTGAGCCTTTGGTAAAGGTTCTTGGCTTGGTTGATGGCACCATAGGTACCATGAGGACAAGGGGGAGGAGGGATTCACCAAACGAACCAAGATACGAAATTTGATTCATAAGCGATTGAAAAATACTCTCCATCATCCCATTCATGCAGTTGCACTCTACCTCAACCCCACGTTCTCTTACTCCCATGGTTTTAGATTTGATGTTGAGGTTATGGATGGATTCCTCCAATGTATTTAGAGGACAGTGTTGACTCCCCTTGAATGCTCAGAGATTTCCAAATAAATGGAGGTATATAGACTAGCCGCTAGGACATTTGATTATGACATGGTTGTCCAAGACAAGACCACTAGGATGCTAGGTAAGCTTCAAGTTCTATTTGTTTCAAACTTTCAAATTTCAATGCCTTTCCTTTCTATCTATTTTCCATTCTATGGAAATATAATTTGTTATCTTCCCTTTCTGTTTATTCATTGTAGATGTTTGAAGGACAAACTATGATAGAAGAATCTCATATTTACAAAAACTTGCACTTAGAGTGTTCAATGAAACTTGTAAGTTGTACCGCTTCAGGGTGTGAGTGCAACTAAAGTGTCTGAAAAAATACACTCCAAGAGTGCAACAAGTTAAAAATGTTTAAATTAAATTTTTAATTTGTTATAATTCATTAATTTTTAATTTGTTATAATTCATTAATTTTTAATTTGTTATAATTCATTAATTTTAATTTATGCTCGTCACCCTCTAATTATACTATGACCCTCATACAGGTTAGATACCCAACGCCTTAATGATATGCTTTATGGCTACTACAATCTTAGGCTGTGGGTGAAGAAAATTAATAGAACACCTGACACGAAGGTTATTTCACTGGATACAGTTGACACCACGACTCCATGGAGGGAGGAGGCCAAGAGGCTTGTCATGGAAGAGGCACCTAAGTGGTTGGAGGAGCATGTCAATGCACCATAGGATGGGTGGAAGTGGAGAAGGATCTTCCACTTCTAGCACAGACACATTTGGAGAAGGAGATTGGAGTCCGTTGCAGCCACTACCTCCAAAGAGATAGGAAACTAAGAAAAGACAACCCACTTTGGCTTCCACCTCAACCCCAGCACATGCATCCACTACTTCCCTAGGAAGATCAGTCGCTGGTGACCTTTGCTCATAAAAGAATATAAGGAATCAATCATTCCTTCATGCACTTATCATTGTAGTATCTAGATGATTCGTGATGATGAATCATGAGATAGATTATTATTTTTTTGATGTGATTTTGTATCAACTTATCCAGAGTTAGGACTCAAAATAGATATCAAAATTGAGTATCGATGTGTGATGTATCACTTGACATCTTGTACAATTTATATCTTAGTTTTATTTTCATATTTCTATGGCAAAGTGTTTTTTTGATGTTGCTAGTGCTTTAGATGTATAGAAAATAGAAAAAAATGAGGAGTTTTGTACTTTTTTAAGTTTGACAAAAAAAATTGACATTTCCCCAATATTGTCGATAAGTCATATTATGGACCCTCAACAACACATTCACCAACACGATAAAAGTACCATTGCTTTGAAGCCCACATTTAATATTATAAACTAATAATAATAACAAGGGTCGTGTGAAGATGTGCCAAATGTCTACCACTTTAAAGTTCTTGGAAGAAGACAATAGCATAATAACAAGGGTCATGTGAAGATGTGTCAAATCTCTACCACTTTAAAATTCTTGGAAGAAGACAATAGCATTAAATTGAGTAGCATTCAAGTAATGCCAACCAATTGATGATACTCACTGCTTATTAAAAGTCTTTTGACTTGCATTTAATTTGAGTCACACTAAATTTGAGCAACATTTATTTTGAGTAGAAGGAAATGACTTCGAAAAAACATGGAAGAAGGAATCCAATCTACAATTCGCTCAAAGGAGACTCTAAAGCCCTTGTGCTATAGTAGAGCAAAGTTACATGTCATATCCCACGCGTAAAACTTTTAAATCTCGGTGCTATGAGAGCTAACTTTCATGGCTTTAAGGTTCAACGACCATATCCCACGCGTAAAACTTTTAAATCTCGGTGCTATGAGAGCTAACTTTCATGGCTTTAAGGTTCAACGACACAAGGTTTCATAACTCATAAGGCTTGCACTAACCAAACCTATGAATTTTTCCTTCAAAGTAGCTTGGAGAAAATCTTTAAAGGCACCCCTTGATGGTACACCTTATTTGTAGAGGCTATCTTTGACTGAAATAGTTTGAGGCCTACAACGTTTCCTTCACCCAAGTGTCAATTGGAATCTTGGAAACAAAAACTCAACTAGAATTATTGCTTTTTTACCATAGATTAATTTTTAATAAATATAGTCAAAAGTTAGCTTATGGCATGTTCTACACACCCATAAAGTTGTTTGTTGTCTCTTACCAAACCCTTTCTCCATTAGGACATGTTTTATGTATGATTGCTATTAGCAACTTGTTTATTGATTTTTCCTAACCATTAGCACGGGATGGTATGCATTGGACAATGAATCTATGATCACCAACTCCTCCAATATATATTCAATGATATCATTTACAAATTAGTTACAATGCATTGAAATGTAGATGAGGGTGTGCTCTCAAAGGACATCCTATCTAACAAGTATCAAATATTTCAACCCACTTTCTTATATCTTGGAAACAATTTATACTCCACACTCCCATACTTTTGTTATATCTTCCACCTTTATAGTTACACAACAATTCATACTATTGAAAATACTCTCTGGACTAAAAATACTAAGTTGGCTCCGCTATGGCCCTTGAGAAGTTAACCCACGCTTGTGAAGGTCGATCTGCTCTCAACAAGGGAAGTCCACCCATTTCCACAAATCTTGAGATGATGGGATGTTAGCCCATTTATGAAATTGTAGCTCATGATCATGTCTTATTTGGCAGGTTTCATCTCAAACACTAATCTCTCTGAAACAGATCAATCTTGCTTGCTTTTTCAAGGCTACAGATTTGTAACTTATTTATGCTCATCCCATCCTCACTCAACCCTACATCTCTGCAACTCCTACAATTACTCTGTTTAGAGTCTAGACTAGAGTTTATGGGACTCCAACAATAGGGCCTACGTGTACGTGTACGTCCGCTTCATATGCTCAAACCTACTTGATTTCTTGAGACCCCAATTAGGGCATTTGCACATAAGTCTAATTGTGCTTGCTAACCATTGTCTTTCACGGTTGGCAAGCAAGCATACACTACTAATACAATTTGTTGGAATCTTTGTGAGCAAATGTTATGTATTTTTACAAGCCAACCTGTGAATATTTAAGACAAACCTTGCAGTCATCCATGTCCCCTTTCAAGAGAGCATAACCAACCCCTATACAAGATCGCAGAATGGAAGCTTCTTAAGTTAGGGTAACCAACAGTTTTTGCGGTATGTCATCCCCTTGCAAGTCACCTTCCTCGATCATGAGATCTCCTCTCTCTATCCCAAAGAAAAGCTACTAGTTGCTCTCTAGTCACTTGACAAAATTGCAAAGGGTCCACATCGAAATGCTAAAAGTTATACAAACCCTCCAAGCACAAGTTGTTACAAGTCAAAAGACACACTATGTTGCATTGGAAGCACACTTGGAAAAACAAGATTCCATGATCACATACCTCCATCGTAACCAAACCCTTGAAATTGTAAAGTTGTCAACACACCTAGCAAAACAAGATCTGACCATGATCAATCTCAAGAAGTCACAAACTTTTCAGATAGGGTTTTTGTATCTCAGTCGAAAACAAGGTTGGCCTAGATAAGTATGATAACTTCATTGCAAATCCAATGGCAAGCATTACTAAACATGAGTAAATCCATGCCCCTCCAACTAAAGGGGTCACACACCTTCAAGAAGCAAACTTAGAGATCAAAAATAAGCAGACTGAGAAATTTACCCAACATGAACGTGAGAGGTAAGGATACTCAGGACTTACGAGTACTTAGGTAGAGAATTATCACAATGCAACTAACCAACTATGCAAGCATATCACCTTATGAGAGCCTTAGAGCCTTATGAGACCCTGAAACAAGAAATAATCGCTTACTAGCAATCCCTTCAGAAATGAGTAGAAGAACATGCCACATGGGTGCAAGTTGCCAAAGGGAAAAAGGCCTCTCCTATGGTTGAAATGGTTGTTCAAGCAAAACTTGAACAAGAAAGAATGTGTTAATACAATGAACTCAACCTTAAAGTCTATGGCTTCCCCAAGACCACAAAGCCTTTGCAGACCAACCACGATTCTAGCACTAAAAGACATCTCTCTTGACAAGTCTTGGACAACAACAGATATCACTCTTATTATTTGTTTCCACTCTATTACGAAAAGGGTCCAAGCCTTGAGAGCTAAAACGAAGTTATTCTCTCTTCCATAGAAGATTTATTTGGTTGAGGATCTACCATGACTTCAAAAGGAGGAGTTGCAAAAAGGCTCGTGCTTGAGTCGTGGTCATGGTTGCAAGGAACGATAAGGAATGTGTTGTAATCCGAAACTGCAAGGCAATGATTCATGACTCTCCCCTGCTTGGTAGTCATGTCCTTGATCAATTAAATGAAGGTGTGTTCGAGTCTCAATGGATGATTGCAACGTGTCTATCACTTGCTAGAATTGCAATGATGCAGTATAGTGCTCTCCAAGAACCTTCCATGATGCACTTAGGTCATGAGACCTCCTCTCACTGAGACCCACGAGTGTCTCAAGAGAGAAATTCCCACCATTATAAGTTACCATTGCACCTCAACTTTTAAACTAGAGAATCGACATTTTGGCAATGTTCAAGGTTCGAGGGGTGTGGCCTCTCATATCTAAGACTCCCTACAAGATAGGGTTCCAGCAATCACATTCGACGACTATTCTACATTCATGTGGTTTCAAGTCCAAAGGACTACCCCTCTCTCTTGGGATATCTTCAATGTCGTATGCGACTTCCCTCCACCTTCCTCGAGCTTTGTATATCATTCTGATGGAGATCCCTATCTTGACCTCTACCTAGATATTTCCCATTATTCCATGCTAGGAGGAGTCATACTTTTTAGCATTTTAGATTTATGTGGATTCAAGTTCAAAGAACTAGCCCTCTCCTGAGATATCTTCATTATCGTATGCTACTTCCCTTCAGCTTCCTCAAGCTCTGCATATCATTCAAATGGAGATCCTGATCTTGACATCTACCAAGATATTTCCATTACTCCACACTACAAGGCATCATACTTTTAGGCAACTTCAACACTAATACGAACCTTACAGTTTCCAATACATAACAAATCAAAGAATGTTCTTTGCCTACAAAAGATTGACCATGACACAATCAATCTACATAGATTTTCGCTAATGGAGGTGGTCCAATTTTTCCATATGGGAGGCATCTTCTCTAACTTGGGGAGTCTCCTGGCTTGTTGCTCCTTAGTGGTCACCCCAACTACCCTGATTTCAACAGCTTCTCATGCTTCCCTTGTAATGGCAATGCTAGTGTGGTAGACAATGGTGGTGCTAGTATGGTAAGTTATGTCTTGGCCAACCTAGATCTACTTCCTCACATCCTTCCTACATCTCTTTGTTTCCGTCGCCTTCCTCTTGCGGCTCACCCTTCCATTACCTTCTCCTTTCTTGATCCCCAACCCCCTCCCCCCTAATTTACCTCACACCACATTAGTGCCCCCAATACTATGATTCACTTCAATATTTAGTTTGTCAACTCTTTTACCTCTCACCTCTCACAATTGACCTCTCCTCTCTCTCACTTCTCGTCCCTCATGACACTGAAGGCTTAATACAACCTTATCTCCAAGGCCAATTAGTAGGTTGTGCTTGCCCTCTTACCCCAACACGATATGTGCTTCCTTACACATGGTACCTACGCCATGAACCAATGATATGACATAGAGTGCCTTACACACATACTTCCACTTCATTCTCTCACAACCCCTCCTTCATTCCACTCGCATAGCCTAGAGATGCCTCCTATGTAGCAAGAAACACAAACTTTCTTGATAAAAAGGGACATGAGCTTCTCGAAGCCTCCTATGTAGCAAGAAACACAAACTTTCTTGATAAAAAGGGACTTGAGCTTCTCGAAGCCCTCTTTTTTTACTTAAACCCCTTGGTGCACCCTCCTTCCGAAGCACATTGCCCTCCCCCTAACATTGACCATTGTTCATTGTTCTCTCATAACACCTATTTTTATGATGTACCTAAGTATCCCCTAGTCCACATCTCCTACTCCCCTCTACTCACTATTTATTTTCCCCGAGAGACATCAAGAGAACAATGAATATTATGAGCAGAAGCACGGTTGCAAATGAAGAAGTTGTCCATGCATAGTTCCTCAAACATGGTATTGACTTTTTATATCATTGCATTGTTCATATGTTTAATCATGTTGTTTGTTCAATCTTTTCACCCTCTTGTTGTAACCATATCAGCCACTATATTTTCAAATCAAGGCATACACCAAACCTAATAATTAAAGGACTACCATGATTGGACACACTTTCACCAAGCTCTACACGATAATGCTTCATATGTAGGTTTCTAACTAGCTAAAGTGAAGGAACCTCAAGGCCAGAGGATACGCAAGTTTTGGCAGGAGTACCAAACCATTGGACCACATATTCACTCTTTTAGCCATCGTTGAGGAGGCAAGTCATCACTTTTCAAAATCCTTTTGTTGCTTTGTAGACTTTTGAAAGCCATTTGACTTTGTTCCAACATAGACCTTCTTCCAAAGTTCATTTGTTCCAACATAGACCTTCTTCCAAAGTTCATGCAACATTGGCATCTTAAAGACCCTTACCCTGATGCTAATCTCAACTTGTGATCAAAAGATTGGGTAATCTAAACATGAATGCAATTCTTGGTATCTCTCTCTCTAAAAACTCAATTGCAAAAATAGTGAACAGCATAATCTTAGAGACCCTCCTGGCTTCTATCGTGAGCCTTTATGGTTCAATCCTTAGTCATCTTTGCACGACCCATGGCCTCTCAAATTTCATCATGGGCACCATAGGTGTCAAACAACATCGCCCTCAATCTCGAATCTCTATATGATTTATATTGATGAGTTGTACTACTTTACAAGGAGCACATACCAGATCTTGATGGTCATATACTTCATCACATGTTGATCTTCATGCTTCTATTCCCCAACAATGCAATCCTCTTAGCCTCATCACCCAAGGGGCTTTAGACATTGATTGATGCACTCTCCAATTTGAAGGCCTATCTTCACGAGCATATCCAGGACAGCGATCGGTTCCTCCTCCACCGGGGTCTAATATCCATCCTGCTCTTTGTTGATGACATGGTCCTCCTAACATCATCTCCAGAGGGGTTACAGTGATAGTTGGATGCCTTAGCTCTCTTCTACGACCTTCGACAGTTGACGATCAACCTAGGTTAAACCAAGGTTATGATCTTCGACGGGTTAAAGACGACCTTGGACCTTCATTTCTTCTTCAAACGAGAAGAGATCGAGATCACCAGCAACTACACATCCCTAGGGGTGCAAATC
The DNA here is from genome assembly GCA_900067695.1 of Picea abies. NCBI lineage: Eukaryota > Viridiplantae > Streptophyta > Pinopsida > Pinales > Pinaceae > Picea > Picea abies. The sequence goes on along the minus strand of CBVK0102858812.1, from coordinate 1,308 downwards.
TCAGGACCTCACTTCAGTTTGAGATCGACCCTCTAGCCTCAGATCAACAAGGGCTACGAATCCTTGGCCCTTCTCGATAGTGCTTCCGACAACATTTTCAAAACATCTCATCCAAGATGTCCCTCGTGGACTCTCTTATCTAACCCATTGTTCTCTATGGCTTAGAGATTTGGAGAACTCCTTTACTTGAGTCTGATTTGGCCTCAGCTAGGAGAGTCCAGACCCTTCTCCTCCAGCGCATCATTAGATACAAGCAGACAGTCCCTTGACACATCATCCTAGCCGAGTTTGGGGCCCGACCCTTCCGACTTGAGATAGTGTTTAGACTAGTCTCTTTTCTACATCGTATTCAAAGATTCATTGACTCGGTGAAGGGGCAAGACCGATACTCGTACTTGGCCTACTACTCTTAAGAGACCATCGCCCTCTCTATCCCTTTGGGTCGGGCTTGAGGTTGGTTCGCAGGGGTTTCGAATCTTTTAGAGTTCATGAGTTTTCAAATGGACCGTCTCCCTCCGTTCAAATATTCCTTGGATGCACCTGGCCACCTCCTACCTACCAAACAAGAGTTGAACAGGATCATCAAGGCTAACCTTTATAGGAAATTTATCCAAATCACTTTGGTTAACCCTCAGGGTGGGTTACGTCGAAAGAGGGCCTTCTACGTTGAGCACTTCCTGGAGCTTAGAGGCAGCCTCATTGTTCGACCACAGTATACACTCCGCCATTGTGTGCACACTCTTTGCATTCCCCTAGAAAAGTTCAAAGCGGGTTCTCATAGACTTCAACTAGAGATCAACCATCAAATTGATCACTCATACAGGATCTGTCAGTTATGCCATCTATAGAAGGTCGAGATTGAGGAGCACTTCATCTTCTATTGCCCCATCTACTAGGAGATTAGGGGGAGGTTCCATTGCCTATTCAGGGGGACTCAGACCCTCATTGGCTTCTTCAGATATTTCGACCAAAGATGGATTGGCCCTATACTTGCAAGAGACAAGCTTCGAGCCCATTTTCTTCAGTCTCCTACTAGATTAGACTCTACTCAACAGCAGATCACTTCTTTCTTCACGGTGTTAACCTCGGGAAGGGGCACTAAGAGACAAATCGATATCGACACAACTCTCGACTCTAGATCAGTGCGGACCCATGTGGCCTTCCCCTGTCCTGCAAAATTTCTGCGACATGACCAGATCAGATCCCTCCCCAAGAGACAGGCGAGATCCCCCAAGCTTCAGCGGCAAACTACCTCCTCCAAACAGCAGCATAGTGGACGATCCAAACATCCCACCAATTCTCCCTCTG
>CBVK0102858778.1:0-10908 GCA_900067695.1 Picea abies | reverse complement strand
GAAGAACTGGGGGAAGAGGGCCAAGCAGATGTTATAACTGTGATGAGAAATGTCACATGGCTAGAGACTTTCCTCATCTAAGGTGGCCATGGTGCTCTCATTGCAGAACCAACGAGCACGCAACTGAAGGCTGCCCATAATTAATTGCAAAATGGGAGGATAGAGTATGAAAAAGAGGAACTAACCTCATCTGTTCAAAAATCAAGAGGGTTATCAAGGGACAATTTCCCAACCTTAATATTGTTACTCGAGGAGGAGCAAAGACATGAGCCAATGATGATAATCTACCTCAGATCCAGAAAGAAACACCTAAGGAAGATAGGTATGGCCCTCTAAAACAAAAACTATTCTTTAAAGATGCCATAGAAATATTTCAGAATATTCCTATCCCGGAGATGAAAGAGAAACCCCCATAACCTATTTCTTATCCTAGGATGGCGCAAGTTACTGCTTCACCCCCTGCACCCAGAAACCCTGTAGCCATGCTGAGACAACCTGAGCAACCTCAAAATGTAGTTGACCTTTGGTTTCAATTACTCTCTGACATTATGGGGAATGATCAACTAACATAAAAGTTTCACAATGTGCTATACCTAGTATTAGGGAACGAAGAACCCCTAGAGGCAAGAATAAGGGATAATCTTCCCAAGAAGAGTACTCAGAGAGTGTAGTGAAAGAAAATACGTTCCGGAAAAGAATTCAAACTAGTATCTTAGTTAGATGAATTTGAGATTAAGGACATGATGTTGGATATAGGATCCGATGTGAACATTCTACCTAAGAATACCTGGGAAGCCTTAGGAAAACCTAGGCTGATGTATTCCCCATTTCAGTTAAGAATGGAAAACCAGTATTGTATCTTCCCCATAGGAAGATTGGAGAATGTGGAAATAGATGTTGTGGGAATAAAGATAGTGGATGACTTTGAAGTTATTGAGATCATGGGAGATAAGGACCCCTACTCTGCACTACTTGGCATTGATTGGGCCTACGAAAATTATGTAATAATCGACTTAAATAAATAAACCATGACCTTTGAGGCTGAGGGAATCAAGGTAGTTCAACCTTTGGATCCATATGTAGGACCTAGGTATATAGAAACAACATACAATAATATGGAGGGAGAAGACTTGGACCAGTTGTACACTGTAACAACAGGAACAAGATACAATTATATAAATCCTACTGCTGATGGATCAGTGAGTTGGAGAAGCATATAGTCAATAGATGAAGACTTAGAACTAACTTTTGACAATTGGAAACAAGGTTCTCATGAATGATTCTCAAGAAGATGCACAACTGTCAGAGAAACCAGATGGGTTGGGACCGAAGTTAGAGAACACCCAATATACGATGGCACCTCATATATAGAGAATTTTCTACACAACATGGAAAAAAATGTAGTAGAAGATCAAAGAATCTTGGTACTAGATGTAGCTTTTCAGAACACCCTTGCCAGATGGTGGGCTAATCATAAAGCCGTACTCAGAACTTGGGATGAGGTGAAGCAAACTATCAAGTACATGTTCCAGAATAAGGAGCAATTGGAATCAAATATACAGACAAATCTCCAAGTTACGCAACTATTTAGCGGAGAATTGAATCTTAGAATACATATTGAATGGTGCATGACACAGTGGAAAGATGCGGGAATACCCTCTCACTTCTGGGTTCAGGTATTTCCCCACTCCCTAGGTCCAATCTCGAAATCTTGGTTTATACATGAGGAAAATAGAAGACAGACTAGTGACTGGAAAACACTGATAGCTCATTTTTTCAAGGACTTCTCATTTACAAGTAAGTACCCTGAGCTTGAAGTAGTCCTGCAAAATATTAAGGAATTTGTTTTTACAGATAATGGTAATCAGAAATCAAACTTAGTGGTATGTGTCAAACATAACCGATAACTTCAGACTAATATGCACTTTCCCTCAACTGAGAAACCTATAGAATGCTAGCAGATTAACAGAGATTCAAAAAGCCTAGATGACTTAGGGGAATTGAGGAACCTAGCCATCAATGAGATAGAGGGGAGTAGAGAAATTCAAAACACCATACCCAGTCAGACTGATAGTTCCTACAATCACCCATTAAAATTGCGCAAAATCAATATAGGGACCACAAAGCAACCCAAGATAGCTATGGTGGGAGACTATTGGGATGAGTAAACTAGTCAAGAAATACAGAATTTGTTGCAGGAATATGAGGATTTGTTCCCAAAGACTTTTTAGAGTTAAAGGGAATCAAAGGAGTTATGGGAGAAATGAAGATTGAATTGAAACTAGGATCCAAGCCTGTCATACATAGAACATACCGTCTTAACCCTAGAGTAAAAGAGAAGGTTAAGAAAGAGATAGACAAGATGTTGGAAGCAGGTCTCATTTTTGCAGTAGAAGAAGCACAGTGGGTTAGCCCGATAGTTATTCAAAGAAAGAAAGATACAGAGGATATTATAGTCTGTGTAGACTACAAAAGTCTCAATTCTGCCTGTGTGCATGGCCCTTTCCCAACACCCTTTACAAACGAGGTGCTAGAACAGGTTGTGGGGAAGGAAGCATACTCATTCATAGACGGATTTTCATAATACCACCAAGTCAGTATCGCTGAAGAGAACAAAAAAAAAACCACTTTCATAATAGAATGGGGATCCTTCGCATACAATGTGATGCCATTTGGCTTAAACAATGCCCCTGCAGTTTTTTCAAGAATTGTGATAGTAGATTTTAGAGAGTTCATTCACAAATTTATAGAAGTTTATATGGATGATTGGACAATAAATATCCTGCTCAAGGAACATGTAGCATTGTTGTGGCTAATGTTTGACAGATGTAGAGAGTTGCAGATCTCATTGAATCTAAAAAAGTGTATCTTTTGTGTACTACATGGGAATTTTTTGAGCCACATAGTATGCCAAGAAGGAGTATTGGTAGACCCAACCAAAGTTTATATCATTGTGAATATGCCACCACCTATGAGTGCTAAACAATTTCACTCCACATTGGGACACACAGGTTACTATCACAAGTTCATCTGAAGATATGCCAACATTACTGCACCTCTGGAAAACCTACTGAAAAAGGCTAAACCATTTCAATGGACTCCAGAATGTGATAAAGCATTTGAGACACTCAAGGAGAAACTCATCAAAAAATCGATTATGATATTCCCAAACTGGGAGAATGAATTTCATGTCCATGTAGATGATTAAGGAATTGCCTTAGGAGCCATCTTAACGCAACCGAGAGACGGAGCTATGGATCACCCTATCTATTTTGCAAGTCAGAAGTTGTCGCAAGTAGAGCACAACTACACAATGAAATAAAGGGAGGGCTTAGCCATGATTTATGATTTACATAAATTTAAACATTATTTGTTAGGTTCTCATTTAAAGTTATTTACTGATCACTCTGCATTAAAGTATCTAGTTAACAAAACAATGTTAGAAGGAAGAATTTGTAGATGGATGCTATTATTTTAGGAATTTTCCTTCGAAGTTATCATCAAGCCAAGAAGATGCAACGTCGGACCTGATTTCCTGTCTAGGTTAGAGTCAGGGGAAAGTGGTGGAGCAGTAGATGATCAGCTCCCAGATGTAGACTTTTTTAGGATTGAGGTCATACCGGAGTACCTAGAGGACATAACAATCTTCCTAAGTACAAGGGCCTGTCCAGAAACATATTTCGCAACCCAGAAATGCCACATGGTTGTTAGAGAAGCATATTACCAGTTGATCTCCAGACATTTGTATAAACTAGGACTAGACAACATCCTCAAGACGATGTGTCTTAGATCATGAACAACAGGATATACTCTGGGAATTCCATAGTGGAGTTGTAGGAGGCCACGTAGGAGGAAAGGCCACTGTACATAAAGTTCTCTAGGAAATACTTTGGTGGGAAACACTCTTCAAGGATGAAAAAGTATACCCTAGATCGTGTGATGTTTGTCAACGAGTGGGTAAGATGTTATGCCGAGACGAATTACCACTACAACTAGTTAGAGCTCTACAAGCATTTGAGAAATGGGTAGTTGACTTCATTGGACCAATCAACCCCTACAAGCATTTGAGAAATGGGTAGTTGACTTCATTGGACCAATCAACCCTATTGCAAAGCATTCAAAGGATAGGTACATCATTACTGCAACTGACTACCTTACATGTTGGGAAAAAGCAGCAACTGTAAAGGACTGCTTGATAGATACTACTGCTAGGTTCATTTTTCAGAATATCATCACTTAGTTCAGATGTTCTAGGAGCCTAACCATCGATCAGGGAGCTCATTTCATTAGAAACACTATAGCAATACTTACAACATAATTCCTGATTCAACATCACAAGAGCAGTCCCTACCACCCGTAGGCCAATAGAACAATCAAAGCCTTCAACAAGATTCTGGAAAGGGAGTTGACAAAGGTCTGTTGCGCAAACCGGGAGGACTAGGATGACAGAGTTCCAGTTGTACTATGGGATTACAGGGAAACCATAAAGAAACTCCACAGGTACACAACATTCCAACTAGTTTATGGGAGAGAGGCAGTGGTTCCTACATAATTCATCACTCCAAGTATGTATATTGCACAATTCACATGTATGTCAGAAGAGGAATCCATTGCGCAATGACTTATGGATTTACCATAACTCGAGGATACCATATTTCTAGCAGAATTCCATCAGTTGGTTGAAAAAGAAAGACAAAAATATTGACATGAAAGGCACATTAATACTAAGGTATTTACACAAGGATACAAGGTGCTACTCTATGATAGTTGGTACTAGAAAAATCCTGGCAAACTGTGCATGCACTGGTTGGGACCATTCATAATTGTAGAGATCTGACCCTCGGGAGAAATTAGACTCGCGTAACTAGATGGTGTCCTATAACCAAGATGGGTGAATGGCACTCGCCTGAAGCCCTACTATCTCAAAACTGAGAAAGAGGGACTACTGCTCTAGGCCGAAGGATATTGTACATTAGTTAGATTTGAGTTTTCTGAAATTTTTGTAAATTCAGTTAATAAATTCTATGTGAGAAGTGTTGCGCCATGACACATAGTTCATTTTCTGTTTAAGTGTTGTTTGATACAAGACTAATGACTCAGCAGTGCAGGATCCACAACATAAGAGAATCCATTAATGACAATCATTAATATGATGGGAACAACCTTTGTGGTCAGATGGAGGATGAATCCGAATAAAATCTGAGTCCATGTACCACATGAACCCAGTCTAGTCACAACCTTTATTTCCATTCAACACCACGTCTGAGGTCAATTAAGCCATAAATCCACGTTATGAAAAGATGCCATCAGAGTTCACGCCAGGATACCCACCCGTCAAACAGAAAGGTCTGAAATCGGCTAGTCCCTATCCAACTCACGCAAATAAGTAAATGATAGAATCACCCAATAGGATTTACCCTGTTAAACCATCCTGTTGGACAAATCAGATCCAGTTGCATCCATACAGTCATGATGAAAAATAGTTATCGCTAAACTTGCCTGGTAAGCCAAGTATAAGGACTTGAGAACTCGCCCAAGAATGCGTCATTTCCAAAAGAACATAGCTATTTCTAAATTTAGTAGAGAGAACCAGTCTACACAAGTGTGAAAGTACTTAGCTTGCTGCAGAAGTGGGAATGCTGAGAGCCACAACAAGTCGAAGTTCCATGTCTAAAGAAGCGGTACCAGACGAGCCCTATGACCCACGAGTCGAGATCGTAGGTGATCTCAAAGGGAAGGTGGAGCATGTCAAGCTCCTCGATCTTGACCTAACATATTCAACTCTTTTTCCCCAGATGAACACAAATGTCCTTTGGGGGATGGCTCTAGACGAATTAAGAGGCATGCAATTTGTTCCAAAATCAGACTTCATCAATTTATTCAATTCAACCATCATGAACCTGAGAGACCTACCAGTCTTCAGTACCACTGGTGAGGTTGCGCGGTGCATGAAATTTATGATAAGAAGTGTGCATGACAGAATTCTATGGTTGGATAAGTGGTATCCAATCCATGCTAAATACATCCAACAACTTACTAGACTATCCTTTGAAGGAGAGGATGTGTCGAAAGGATTCTAGGGTCCTAGTAAGAACAATAAAAAGAAAGGCAAGCTTAACCTGTATGAGAAATTCAACACAAAGAGGGGGGGACACACAACAGTAATTGAACCCATACTACCTAAGACAGTCCGAAATGGTTGTTAAATCATAGCCAACAAGGTTATGAGATCATACTACAAGGGAAAATGCACACTAGATGCATTATTAGTAGTTGACTTTTGCGCCAATGAAGTTGTGTTCAATTGGTGTAGTTACCTGCTAGTGGAACTACTAGTGGCATGCGAGGAAGCATAGGAGAAGGGAGGAACCTTCACTTATGGATATATACTCGTGGCATTCGCAATGTTCAAATGGAAGCCATCTATGGGAAGAAATTCGGTGATACCAGATAAGGGGCACATGGCGAGGATGTTTGAGCCATGGCAGTCCAGGCCAGATTCGAAAAATACAACCTTCAATGCTGCAACATTCACTAAGTGGTACAATAGTCTGATAGATGCAACACAGAGGTTGCGTATCGCACAAGAGCTCATCAACTGCAACACAAGAAATATTTCCTTCAGCATGAACCAACACCATACATTTTTCTGGCCAAGACATGTTAGTAGGGAAGATTTCCACACAAGGATGTTATCATTCTATCTGGACGAGGAGGCCTTTGAAAAGGAATTCATGTCATGGCTAGGAGTCAAACAAAATCAACGAAAGTTGGGAATGCATTATATCTTGCCTATGGAGCTGCTGAATAAGAAAGACAAAAAAGAAGAAGCTGAACCAAGTTTGGGTCCAGAGCCACATAAGCCAGATGCCCCTGCACAATCAGACTCTAAGGAGGAAGAATATATGCATTAGTTGGAGCGGAAGAAAAGACCTACCCTCCATCAACATCTAGCCGATGTTGTGTTGTCAGGGGAGGATGTTAACCAGATCCTAAGCACTGTGTTCGGGACTGAACTAGTGGTGAAGAGGCCCAGAACCAGGGTCTTTCTGAGCAAAACTATGAACCCACAACCCCTTACATCAGCCTCTCCCCACACCTGCTTAGTGGTCAAAGCCAACACTATCATCCACATCCATGATGGCTCTGAGCTTGAAAAATTTATGTCCACATTCATCACTGAGCACCCTCCATCACCACCACCCCAATCACCAAACCCCGTCACCACCAGTCCACCCCAGACCACAACCCCAGAGCTGATGCAACTTGATAATCTAGAGAAAGTGGAGCGAGGACTCCTAGAAATAACCCAAGAGTCACCCAAGATAAGATAAGAAGTTTATGGTCTAGACCCCAAAGCACCAGAGAAGAGCATGAAGATGAATGGTCTGAATCCAGACATCCAGGAACAACAACCTGAGCCTTCGATGCAATAAAAGTATGCCCAAACTAAAGAGGAGATACATGCCCAAAGAAAACAAAAAATACCCTCACCAGTCAAGGGTGAGGATGCAAAAGAAACCACAATGTAGGAAGTAGAAGTAAAAAAAAAGAAGGAGCTACCAGAGCCTCAGAGGGAACCAACATCAACACCCGGGTAGAGTGCAACATCTGCGTGTGAACAAATGGAGCGGGTTCTCTAGGACCCTGAACAATGCACAGAACTGATGGAACTTTGCATAGCCAGAACAAAGGTTATGATTATTTTTCCTGCAACGCTAAGGTCGAGGATCACACCAGGACCACCAATAGTGAAGGAGGTAGAGACCCACTCAGAGAATTCAACGACTAGTGGACTTCCACTACAGACACGAGCACCCAGAGACACAACTCCTTCATCTGTTCACCTCATACAGTGGCCAGTGATGCAATTATTTTGAATGATTAGAGCATCAACTGATCAATTAGAGAAAAGGCTCCAGGAGGCCGAGAGATCTTCCAAGGTTGCAAGGAAGGAAGATTTTTTCATGCAAACATGTAGGATGTAGGAAGCACATGACAAAATACAAATTCAGTGCAATCTGGAAAGAGTGAAGGAAAGACTTGTCGAAGCCTGGCCAAAGATTCAGAAGGTTGCGCCCAAACTACTTGAAGTCAGTGATGCAGGCAAGCTGGAACACTAGATTGAGTTGTTGCAAGGAGCATTAAGGGTGTCTTCCCCATGATTTCATCCATGTGGAACATACTAGGTGTGATGTGAAATTTCTAGCTCGGCTGTGCTGTCATATTGATCCTTTCATGCTCTCTTGATCCAACTTTGCCTCCTATCTGTGATGCTTTTGGGACCATTCCTATGCTTCTATCGACTGCCTGCCCTTCTCCGAGCTTCTTGATGAGTTGTCACATGTATTCCAGCTCTTCCTCAATTCTATCCCTTTGGAATGCAACATTATCAAAATCCTTGATCGTGTGATCCTAGATCATTTGGGCCACCATGTCCGCATCATCCTAGGTGATCGTGTACTCTAGGGGAGTTTTGTGTGCCTTCGCCTTCTTGTGTGCACCTCCCATATGGATGAATGGCCTCTTAGTATGGCCTTTCTCCTATGGAGTAGCACTTGATGTGGTTCCCTGTGTTGTCTCAGCCTGTTTCTGTTGTACCTGTGGTGCCTGTGTGTTGTTCTTCTTCCCCACCTGGGTTCCTGTCTTGGATGTCCCCCCCTTTTTTTGTTGTGCCTTGTTCTAACCTTTCCTTGGTTTCTTCGGAACTGTTATCTCTTTGACATGTGTCCATTCATGTCTTACCTCCTCCTTTATTTTTGCAGGTATTTATCGATTGAGGATTGGAATCCTCTAGTCATCATCCTAATACTTAATGTCCATCTCTATGACCATATGCTTGATGCAGTAGTGTAGTTGTATCCATTTATTGTCGGGATATTTTCACTCCTAGATCCACATCGCATGTCTAGTGGCTTTGAAGTTTTATATTCCTTGATACTATGCGACTGATTCTGGTGTCACCCTCAAAGTGTTGGCGATGTTGTCATGTAGGTCGCTGAGATATCCTTCAAATATGGCTGCATTCGCCTTTCTATTCTTGGGGTATGAAGTAGACCCCAATGATAAGTATCATGCTCCGTGGTAGGGATTGGGTCTAGTGGAAAAGAATGAATACTTCGTCTCCTTCTATCCAATCAAGGCTATCAGGATGAGTAGCCATGAATAATGGAATTCTTTCCTTAGATCGTATGCGTCCTTCTAGTCATCTAGGAACAGGTTCAGTAAATAAGGGGCTCAGTTGAGTGTGGTGCCCTCTACACACTATGTTGCAATTGCGACAACCCTGACCGAGACTTCCTCCTTACAGAATTTCCTGAGTAATTTGCATGCCATAATGTTTTTGGCCATTCTTGTCATGGTGTCACTAATACACTTGATGATTATTCCACAGGACCCCCGTTCGGTACCATATTTCTTATTCATTTCTTGGGCCAATGATTTCTCCTTCAATTTTTCCTCAAGGAACTACATGATATCCTCACCCCGTGATGGAAGCCCTGTTCTGTATGCAATAAGATCTACGTCTATTGAGATGAGTTGTTCCAACCACAAGTATCCTCCATGGGTGAATTCCATCAACTTCTTGACACAATTGTTTGCATATTGGCCCCTCTCAAAGTGTGAGATGTCCAATAGGCCTAGAATCTCATTTTTGGCCAGTCCCGCTGCCCACTGGACTGGTTGATTGATTGATTTGCCAAAGGGTCCTATACCCATGGTCTGTAGGTATAGTTACTTGGAAAAATTTGGGAACTTATCTGTGTACTTCACGTCATGGTATGCATACCTCAATTTCTCTACATGGCCTAACATATTTGTTGTTATACTTACCTCTTCTAGAATGCATGGCAAGAAAATGGCTGTGATGGCTTACCTGCGTGGTGACCTTGGTACTGCCTTCTTTCCCTTCCGCTTTGGTGGTTGACTTGAGGTTCCACCCTCCATTCTTTGCTCTTCTGCATACTTGTCTAGTCGGCCAGTGTCATCTTCCATTGTTCCTTCTTGTGGTTGTTCTGGCATGGTTATTTGTGACCTTTCCAATGCGGCCGTTTCTGCCTATTTTGGGTCTGTCCCATTGGTTCTCAGGGATTCTTCAAGGTTTTTGGGATGCAATTGGTTTCCTATGTCCTCAGCCTGTTGGCCTTGTCCCTCTTTCGACACATCAATGCCCATGCCCACTGGTTTTGTTCATTGGGTTTCCTCCATGATGGGTGTGGGGCTTCCTGGTGTCATAACAAGTGACAAGATTTCATCCATGTTGATGACTTTGAGAGGTTGAGGTGGTTTTTGTTCACTTCCTTGTGGCTGCGGTGGTGCTCTGTCACTGCTTCAAGGTTTTCTGGAAGTCTGGATTGGTTCTCCTTGTTTGGGTGGTTCCATGGTGGTAAGGATGTTGTTCACCAAGCTCAGTGGCCTCTGCAACCTCTGCAACCTTAACTCTTTTCTTCGTATGCTCTATCGCTCTATTCCTTTCCTTATTTCACAATAACCTTTCCTTTCCCGTGTGATTGCTTTGTATCAGAGTCATGTGAATCTTTTTGGATACATTACCATGATTTTGTTTTAATTGAACAATCACTTCCCACATACTTTCCATTTATTTCCCTTGCCATCGCCAATTGGCGTGATTAATGCAGCATCCTATCAGTCATTTTTGGCATTCAATTTTGATAGATGTCGTCAGTTGGTTCTTATTTTTCCATGTCTGTCTCTCCCGATGTTTCCACTTTGCATTGACTGTTGGCCTTGTCTCCGTTGGGCTAGAATTGTCAAGTGTGCATGCTCATTTTATTTTCGGTGCACTAATACTCTATTGTTCTCTTTTGATGTCTGACACGACATGGATTTTTTTTTTTTTTAAGTGATAAGGGGGCAACTATCCCTATACATATTTAGTCGACTCCC
>CBVK0102858740.1:0-26627 GCA_900067695.1 Picea abies | reverse complement strand
ACACAATTGGTGCTTCTTGTTTTATACTTGATGTTGAGGTGGAATTGTTGCAAGTATGTGAACCACTTTTTACAGCGGTCATTCTGTAATTTTCCTTGTGTCTGCATAAAGTGTAGTGGCTTATGATCAGTGTGGATGACTGTCTCCTTCCAAAGAATGTAATGTCTCCACTGGCGATAGGCTTGCACAATGGAATACATTTCTTTGTCATAAGTAGGGTACTTACGGACAACATCGGATAGTGTCTCACTATGATAGGCCCTGGGGTGGTCGTGCTGAGTGAGAACGATGCCCACAGCATAGTCTGAAGCATCTGTCTCGATCTCAAAGGGATGTTGCAGGCCTAGTAGTGAAAGTATTGGGGATGAGCACAAGCGTTGCTTCGAATCATCGAACACTTGTTGTTGGGACCGACCCCACGCAAATTTTTCCTTGTCACCATCCCTAGTGATTTAGCTGAGGGCCCATGCAATATAGGAGAATCCCAACACAAACCTTTAGTAGAAATTGGCAAGGCCCAAGAAGATTCGAAGCTCAGTGAGTGTGGTTGGGGCTGGCTAGTCACAGATGACTTGAATCTTGGTTGGATCCACATGTATACCATGTTGATCAATGATGTAGCCTAGGTAATGGAACCTATCCATGCCGAAGGAGAATTTTTCCAAGTTGGCGTATAGCTTGTGCTACCGCAAGGTGTTCAGAACCTATTGAATATGTTGCAAGTATTTGGCCCAAGTCTTGTTGTAAATGAGAATGTCATCCAGATACACCACTCCAAAATTATTAGTGAATGGTCGCAGGATATCATCCATCATCCTCATGAAAGTGGCTGGAGCATTTTTCAAACCAAAGGGCATGACCAACCATTCAAAAAGGCCTTTCTTTGACTTGAAGGCAGTCTTCCATACATATGTATGTTCTATCGAGACCTGGTGGTAGCTAGACTTCAGATCAATCTTACTGAAGTATTTATCCCCCGTAAGTTGATCAAGGAGGTCGTCGATTCGAGGAATCGGGTATCGTTTTTTGAATATGATTTTATTCAGAGCTCAGTAATCAATGCAGAGTCACCAGGTTCCATCTTTCTTCTGTACCAACACGATTGGGCTCCCACAAGGTGATGAGCTGGGACGGATGTGCCCCTTGTGGAGCAGTTCTTGGATTTTTCGCTTGATCTCCTCATTCTCTAACAGAGAGTGATGATAGAGTTTCCCATTGGGAAGCAGTGCACCGGGGGTCAGATTGATGGGGTGCTTGACTTGGCAGTGCAAAGGTACCCTGGTAGGTGAGGAGAAGATATATGAGTATTCTTCCACGACCTTATATACTTGGTTCTGCTGTGTGGAGAGGTCGACCGCAGAGACCTTGGATGTGGATGTGATCTTTCGCTTATTCTAAGAGAGAATCACAAAGAATACAAACTTCCCCGTATGAGAGATGACCTTCCTGCATTGCTTAGCAAAGATCAAGGAAATAGCACTAGGTGGGACTGCCTCAGGTATCCCGTACAATTTTCTATTCAAAGTAATCATAACACTATGAGGACGAGACTCATATACAACATGACGTTTCCATAAATAAGGTTGGCCCAAAAGAACATCACAAACTTGGAGAGGAGAAACATCACACAATACCTCGTCTTTGAAGGGCTTGATGTCATATGATAGTCGACACTATTGGCTGACGCGGAGATCACTTCCTTGGTGGAGCCATCCAATGTTGTAGGGTTGTGGGTGAGGCATTGTGGGTAGGGCCAGTCGTTTGACGACCTCTGCAGAGATGAGGTTCTTCTGGCTATCTCTATCAATGATGAAGTGCAGTGGGGTGCCTTTTGCCCACATTTGCGAATGAAAGAGGCGCTCTTCTTCTTCGGGCTCGTCTGGTTCACCAGGTTGGAGCTTGGTGGTAGCAACGGTGGCACTGGGTTCTGCGTCAATGATCCATCTTTCCCTTTATGGTTCTGGATCAGAGTTAGAATCCACATCTGATTCATAGGATTTCACTTCAGCCACCAATGACTGCTTTGAGCGACAATCAACAGTGTTATGCCAAGGGCTCTTATGAAAGTCGCACCACTTCCCAGTATCTTTCTTTGTCTTGCTAGTGTCCTTCTTTGTTTGTGGCTTGGACTGGTTGTCCTGATACTTTCCATATTTTCTCTATACTTTGTTCTGTGGGTTGGGGCCACCCTTTCCTGGATTTTGTTGTGAGGGGTTCCCAGGCCCAAATTGTTGTGTCTTTTGTTTAAGCTTCTGCTCGATTTTGACAGCATATCGTTAGGCCGCGCCCAAGGATGAGATGTTTAGAAATTCAATTTCGGTCTAGATGTATCTATGTAGAGCACCGCTAAGCACCAGATGTCACTCCAAATATTTGATACCCAACTTGGTGTGCAAGGCATGGAAGATATTTGTGAAATCTGGCACTGCTTGGTCTCTTTCTTGTCGCAGTGTGGTCCATTTGCTATATAAGTTGTCATAACTTTCGACAGGGTAGTATTGTTCCTTAATAGCATCTCTGAAGGAATCCCAAGTGATTGTGACTGTAAATAATGAGGGTTCCTCTATTTCCTTTTGCTCACTGAATGTTTCCCACCAATATTTGACATTGGGGACGGCTTTGAGGAGCGTAAAAGTAATCTTTTCTCTATTTGAGAAGTTATGGACAGAAAAATACCCTTCTAGCAAATTCAACCACTTCCCTACAACATTTGCATCTATCTGACCTTCAAATATAGGAATATCAAAGTTTATTTGTACCTTGAAGGGGGTGGCGCCTCCGCTCGAAGAAGATGCGTCGCTTGTTGGTAGTCACTGAAGGATTTGCGCGAAATTATCCATCATATCATTCCTCTTTTGCATGAGGGCTTCCTCAATCAACAGTTTGAAAGGATCTCCTGTCCCATCATCTTTATTTTCTCCTTCCATGAGAGGTCACTTGGGCATGTGAGAGCTTTTGTCCTCAAGAGAGACAAGCTCAAGACCCAACTCTTTGTACTCTGACCTCGTTGGGGACATGCATTAAGACGACAAGGAGCAGACCGCTCTGATACCACTGATCCAGATTTTATGAGAAGAATTAAATGAATATAGAGTATTAACAGATTCTTAACACACAATAACAGAGATACAATAAAACTGGTTTTCTATTCAATAATGAAATAAGATGAAACTGTAAAATGCAAGATGAAACTGTAAAATGCAATGGAAACAAGCTTGTTGGAATGGTGGCAGCTTATCGTTGAGAAGAGATGTGACGGATGTGCTCAATCATAATAAGATGATTACAATGAGGCTATGAATGAATTTTACAATAAACAGGAATCCAAAAAACCCTAGACATCCAAAAACCTAGCCCTAGGAGATGAAGCGCCAAAAGTCATGTGGGCCCCGTTTGGGTAAGTTAGTACATTAACTTCCCAAGGTCGTAACTTTTGCATATGATGTATGATAGCCTGTTGGAAAGGTATCATCGAGGAGATTCATTTTGGGGCCTCAATCATGCCTTTGGCTATCATTGATTTGGGACGATCCCAAAAAACCTTCATTTAGGCCTTCAAAATGGCCCGGAAGTGAAAACTGCTAAAAATAGTAAATTGCCAAATATGCCAGAAAAATGTTTTGAGCCAGTTGGAAAAGGTGGGTGGCCACCGATATCCATCTGGATCACATGGGGAGGTTCGTCCACCATTCAATATAATGACATAATTTGATATTCATTTGACACATAAGCTACAAGGGAGTTCAGCGTTCAACACTTCGACGTTGAACATCCCCTTTCTATTCTGCGCACATGTCCTATGGAGTCTCGAATTCCTGAACTCCCAAGGAGATGCCACATAGCTCCATCCTTCTCTCCTTTTGGGAGTATATGTTATAACATCCCAAGTTTCTCGGAGTTCCAAACTCCTGAAGTTTTGAACTCCCAATGTTCCGAAGGAACCCGAAATCTCTCCATCTGACTCCTTCAGTGGAGGACACGTGTCACATGTCAATGGGCCTATAGGGTGTGCTAAACATATGAATCCAGGTGACACATGGAACTTCGTTCGTGGTTCCACATAATCCCTGGATCTATGGCCTCTGTTACTTTGTAACTTAGGTGTTCAAAGGTTTCCTTGCCTTGAACCACACTTCCTTCTGAATATCCAAACTCTGAACATGTAGAGAACTTTGATCAATGGTCCATGTGCACTCTACTATGGGTGGTTGAGATATGCTCCGACCTTCAGGAGTTCTCAAACCAAAGTGAAACACACCTCAGATCTTTTGAAGTGTCGAACTCTGAACCACACTCAATCTGTCGCCACGTGCACCTGACACCAACGTCCAGTATTTGCTCCAACCTTTGGAGCTTCATGAGCATTGCATGCTTTGGTGATTTTATTTTGATTTCCCCGGAGAACCGGGCTTCCGGAACTTTAGAGAATTCGTCTCTTTTACGATGAACACACAAAATTTGTTGAACTCATGTAGTCTGAAAGACTCGAGGGGTTAAACCTCGCGCTTATTATCCATACCCAATGGTCGTGAAAGACCATGGTTCCTCCCAAATGGATCTCATCCGCTCATCCTTCAAACACAGGAACTCCTCCCTTTCAAGAACTAAATCTCGCCATATTTCCTGAGCTTCGTCAGTTTAACAATACTTGGGCTTTGGTGCCCTCTTTCTTCTCTTTCTCCTAAGTGTCTATACTCAGATGAGCATATGTGCACTCCTTGCACTAGGATTTCAGAAGAAAAACAACGGAAACTTATAGAATATCAAAGGTTCATTCATTTGACTATGAAATACATACATAGGCATACAACTCCGAAAATATATAACATAACATTACCCAATTAACTCATAGATGAGAAAACTCAGATATTCAAAACATGCATTTCAATCTAAGTGCACAGGGTAAATAAGAAACTTATCTATTGCATTCGATATCCAACCAACTGACTGTGGGTGTTAGCCTCTCCACCCAAGCATAGGATCAGAGGCATTCATTCTTAGCACTCTGGCCAACCCCATGCCAAGCCATGATATCACCAAGGAAATTCCTACAAATCTATAAGAAATTCTCTTTGTCTATCACCGTCTCTGTGAGGTTTATCAGATGCCTCCCCAGTGTCAAGCTCACAAACCTCATCTCTAAGGGGTTCTCATTATGTTCTCTCCCGTAACCAAAACCACTCAACCCTTCAGTGCTTCGCTTATCTGCTCGAGAGCTTCTCACACACCTTCCTTATGCATACCTCTTTGTCGTACCTTCCTCTTGGTGTGTCTCTTTTTTTCCGAATTTGCATATATTATTGCACACCTTTATCCTCCTCAGGAAGGTTCTAGACCTTTCATGTTCCTTCTTTCAAAAGGAAACTCGAGTCAGCCTAGGCCTGCAGGAAAAAATGCACCCTTGTGGTACTTTGAGCTGACGATTTCTTATCCCTTTAGCCAGACACTTTATGCATCCATTCATTGGGGTAGTTGATTGTTAAACCACCAGTCCCTTTCTTATTAACTGATCTCTCCTTGGGATCAGGATGAGGCTAACTATTTCCGCAAGGAGAGAATTTGGGGTCATTTTGTCATAATGAACCCTCTCCACAGTTTTCTCTCTTTCCTCTAATGATATCATGGCCAGTAGTTCGAGGCTTCACCCCCCCATAGTTAGTCATTGGAAATATAAACAATAATACATTTACATTGTTCCCATGCCATAGCATGGTAATCATAATTAATGATTAATTACAAGTTGGTGGAAACAAGGGTGTTACAATCCCCTCCCCCTTAAAAGGAACATCATCCTCAATGTTCCTTCTCAGTAACACCTATCATGCTTTGTCATTCAGCCGCTTCAGAAATATTGATCCTCTTTATTGGTCAGGTCCCTTCCAAACTCTTGGTCTTCATTACTTGCCTTCAATAATCTTGGACAACAAGCATACAAATAAAAATTTCATGCAAAAACATTTTATTGTTGTGTGAAATTCAAGAGGAAAATTTTCGTAATCTAGCACAATACTTGTCTATGAAATTTGTGGATCTACATCCACATGTATATCTTGTTATCTTGGCTCATTGTTTTTCCCGGACATACCCATTTTTTTCATGATCCCAATCAATAGTTTATAAGAATTATCAAAGTCTCATCTTCCTTGTGGTCACTCACCCTCCAAGCCCAAGCCCGGGCTCAAGCATCCCCTTCTCTGCTAAAGAGTCCCGCAGGTGATCCATCTTGCCTTGCCAAGGATTTATTGCATAGTAAGAGTTATAAATACTTCATTGATCCTTACAATCGAGGCATCCCTCAAACTTGCTCTGTCGAGGTATCCCTCCGGTTTGTGTTTCCACAACACAACACATTCTAGGGCAACCATGACTTACCATAGAGTTCTCATGTCTCAACAGTAACCTTTTTCATGATTTCCATCTTGATATCCTTCACCTGTCCTCCCTAGAAATATATTTTTCATCTCACGAGTATCACAGGTATACATAAATTATGAGATATTATCATCAATTCCAAATTCAGAATTTTCTTGCAAATCTGTCACCCACAGATTTCCAGATTCCACAAAATTTTTTTCAGATCTGTTCCACACAGGAACCAGATCCACAAGTATGGTATTTTTCTTCCCATAGTAGTTTGTCTCATAAGGCAATTGGTATTCCTTATGGCTTACAACACGACCATATCCAAGACCCTTTCGTCTTGCAACTTCAACATTCCCCAGCCAAACAAATTGTTAGTTTTCACGCACACTATATTTTCGTTGCACACTTGTAGTGGCTCACAAACAATTTAATAATTGTGCATACTAACAATCAAATTCATTTTCTCAAGAAGGAAATACCATTCCCCACAGTTTGGCTTAGTAGGAAATTGGTCTTCCTTATGGGCTTATAACACTGCAATATCTAAGACCCTTTTCTTCCTGCAACTTCAACATTCCTCAACCAAACAAATTGTTAGTTTTCATGCTCTTTATATTTTCAAAACTATGCATACTAACAATCTAAGTTATATTCATATATTCAAGGATACAAAGCAAAAGGAAATATCATTATTTGGTAAGAATCTCTTCTGAAAAGATTACCAAATAATGCATAAGGCATCTTACCTCATATATTACCAAACAAGAATCCCTTCTCTGATATTACCTCATCAATGGTGCTTTATGGGGACTTTTAAAGTCCCTTCAACAATATTTTAACAATAACCTTTTCATATTCACCCTTTGCTTAAGGTTGTCCATCATTGGAAACTATCTTTCTTGACATCTCAAATTTATTTCTACACATGTCATACATCATAAATATATTAGTTGTTAGGTAAAATAAAAATGCATGTATCATAGCATTCTAGTCAATAAAACGTTTTTCAGATATGTCCTAGCATATCTTTATACACTTCATCTCATTATCTTTAATGTTTCCATGAGTGAAACACAAACAATTCTCAATTGCTTCTACATTCATACAATCATCATCACTATGATTTCAAAAAATTTACTTTTATTAGTAAATCGATCTCTCATACCAGATAAATACAATAACCAACAAGGAAGGGGTCAAAGAACTCTTCCCTCATCCAACTCCTTCTACACAGCCCTGGAATTTCAGTCCAACTAAGTTATTTTCCAAAGCCTCATTGCCTTTACTTATCATGGCTTAACCAAGCCCATTCATTTAAATATGCGTATTTATTCATTCTCCCTTTTTCCAGTTGTACTTTATCCCACAGTTGCTCTTTTAAGACCTACAACTATGTAAGCACTTCAGAGTTTTTAAAGTGAGAAAAGTATTCCTCCTTTTCCCTTCTTTGATTTTGCAATTTACTCCCTGTTGAGATCTTCTTGCTCTTTTCCTTGAGCAACCTTGGTTAGGATTCACCCTAACCTTTTGGATATTACATCAACATGCTTTAATAGAAAAAATTATGTTCATAATGAATCATGAACATGAGCATTCTGCACATTACCATTCAGTTATCAGAATGGTCAACGTTCATGTGTTAGTCTTTCATTCATGAATGATGTTTTAAAATGTAATCCAGGATATATATATATATATATATATATATATATATATATATATATATGATATATATATATGCGTTTAGTTTGTTGCTCAATTCTCATCAGTAATTAAGGTTGTGACTCTATTCTCTTGACACAGTTCCTCCACGGGGAACTCCTTCAACGTGCAACTTCCTTATTTCATATCCTTCACTATTTGTGATAGCCTCAACCTTGAGCTAGCTTCATTTGTTTACCAAATATTCCATAAGGAATATAAACATGCATCTTTGTTATGCCTCCAGATTATTTATCTACACATATTCCTTGTTTTGTTAACTTACATCTATGATGCACTTAACCACATGCATAATCATAAGCCTATGTGTATATACCATAGGTATATTTTGCAGCTCACATACATATTTTCATTAAAATCATTTAACTCATGATTGTTCACAATTGTTCTCATGCGGTCATCAAAGACATAATCATGATGCCTTTTATCATGACAACAGAGCATCCTTGCCCATTTACTCTTTCATCATATATGTGCATCACTTGCAAATTTAATATCATTCATTCATATCTCTCTGGCTTTAATATCAGTGTTCATATCAAGTAACCTCACAATGCATCAAATGCATGCACTCAAGCATATACATACATAGCTAAACATTCATCATGCAAGCTCATTTCTTGCACCCCTTTCCATGTCCTCCATGGACATATCAAATTTTCATATCCTTCTACCAAGGATCTTACTGCCATTCTCATGAAATTATCCATAGAGATACTCAATATTGAGCTTCCCTCTTGGTTGGGAACTTGCAGTCATTCACATAAAATCCACCTGGAAGTTTAACAGACACAGTCATAACTATGTTTCCCTTTTTATACAATAACAACTAGCAAGAAAACACTCTTTCCTCAACTTCCATAAAAAAAATTCCCAACTCATAAATACAGTCTGGGAAATTATAACCAAGCCCAAGGTAACAAAATAGTCAATATAGCTTCCAACTAGTCTTGATCAGTAGACCTTTCGATCAAGGAAATCCTTTTCTATCTTCCCCTCACTACGATTCAAACCATATCTATATGGCTACCATCCACCACCGGATGTCAATCTAACCCATTGGGCATATAGAGGTGCCCCAACACTTCCTTTACCACATTTAGGATCAATCATTTAATTAACCATTTTACCTCATTTATAATAAATTTTAATGTCTAATAACATTTGGACTATTTCCTTAAAGCCCAAATACAATTTTGAAGTATGTTATTTACTAAGTATTTTAATATACAACTCTAGAGTATCTTTAGACCATAATCATTCTTGGGAAGAGGGTCCATCTCTTTATTTTTAAATTTTTGTAGAGGTTCTAGTTGTTTTTGTCTACTCTCATTAAAACAGAAGATAGGCTGCAAATGTAGATCATCCTTAACCATTACACCTAAAACTCTTTCTTTTGTTTAGCAATAGCCAGGGACAGAGGTCACTCTCCTCCTCCCACAAGAATTCTGGCAGATTAGTTTCCTATCCACCAAGCAGGGGAGGATGCTATAATTTTTCACTCAATCATTCCATATTTCTACAGCTATGTTTATCAGCTTGATTAGAAAAATATTACGCAACAATTCTTGTACCTAGAAACAAAATTTGTTTCTCAGTTCCCTTTGAAACCTGAGAGTTGCACATGCTCTCCCTTTTCAGAGAATGGTCACCAGAATCATTCCTCTTGCATAGAAACATCCTTAAGTTAATAGGGATACACACTCTCCTAGCACAACCATGAGTTTTTGAACTTGCTCTTGTCACTTCACTTCTACCTTCATGAAGGTTGTTCTCAATCTATAGGGTTCCTTTTCACTGGTTTACTGGGTTATTCCAGCAACAATTTTCATTCATTATAGGTCAAGTAAATTGACCTTACCACTTCCATCAATCCTTCGATCGTGAGGAATCATACACATATACAAGGTTTAATCCTTCTATAAAGCAGTAATTATTATAGCTACGGATCCTTTCCATCAATTCACATCCAAGTCTTGTTGCTAGTGCCCATCAGCATAATCCCGCTCATGTAGGATTGGCTATCATTTACCAAAAGAAATAATAAGCTTCCTTTGCCACATAATAGCATGAATCAATATTGTTTGGTAAAATCCCAACTAAATTTTTAATCTACATCCTTCTCCTTAATGAACTTATGCAAATAATTTATGTACGATAGTGATACTCTCAGCAGACTCATTTTAGCCTTGGTAAACTAGTTTTATGACTGTTCTCTGGCCCATCTAGGCCTGTGTCTGAAACATGCTCTGCTAGAAAGGGTAGGGTAGTATTCCCTCTCCCTTAATGTTTTCTAAGAAATAAAATCACTTGAATCTTTCGTGAGCCCAAGCAGGCCAAGTGTTGTTACCACGCTTTGATACCAATTTGTAACGCACCCAACCCCTTAAGTACCTTTTTAAGGAATGGGGAATCTAAATTTTTCTTCCCTTAAACATCTCAAATCCTCTGTCCAAGGTTTTCATCCTCTTCTACTCACCCGTAGCATTCGAACGACTACTACCAGGCTCAAATCCGAGCTATAGGTTGCAAGTTATGGCCTCCCAGAGTTCTTCGGGCATTTATCATACATGGGCCATGTGGCACCCATGTGGCTCCACCTCATTTGTACCATCCCCAAGTTCTACATCCACGGGGCTGTTTTTCCACCATTTAATCCAATGGCAGGATTTGATATTCATTTGAAACATAAGTTGCAGGGGACTTCGTCGTTCGACGCTTCGGCGCTACATGACATGTCCTCCATAGTCCTGAATTATCGAACTCCCAAGGCACTGCCACGTAGCTTTGGCCTTCACCCCGTTTTGAAGCATACATTCTAACATCCCAAGTTTCCCGGAGTACAAACTCCCAAAGTTCCAATTCCTGAAGTTCCAAAGGAACCCAGAACCTCTCCACATGGATCCTTCAATGAGTGACATGTGTCATGTGTTAATGGGCCTATAGCATCTGTGAAACGTACAAATCTAGGTGACATGTGGCACATCGTTCGTGGGTCCACATAATCCCTGGATCTACAACCTCTGTTACTTCGTAACTTTGGTGTTTGGAGGTTTCCTCGCCTTGAGCCACACTACCTTCCAGAGTTTCAAACTCTGAACACACTGAGAACTATGATCAACGGTCCACATGCACTCTATGATGGGCGGTCGAGATCTACTCTGGCCTTCAGGAGTTCTCCACCCAAAGGGAAACACGCCTCAGATATTCCAGAGTGTCTAACTCTGAACCACACTTGAGCTGTCACCATGTGCACCTGACACCAACGACCAAGTTTTTCTCCAGCCTTCGGAGCTTCACGAAACTTGCATGCTTTAGTGATTGTATTTTGATTTCCCTAGAGAACTGAGATTTCAGAACTTCATAGAATTCACCTATTTTACGACGAACACACAAAATTCATCAAACTCATGAAGTCTGAAAGACTCAAGGGGTTAACCCTCACACTTCTTCTCTAGACCCAATGGTCATGAAAGACCTTGGTTCCTCCTGAATGGATCTCATCCACTCGTCCTTCAAACACAGAAACTCCTCCCTTTCGAGAACTAAATCTCACCATCTTTCCTGAGCTTCGTCATCTTTACAATACTTAGGCTCTGGTGCCCTCTTTTCGCTCTTTCTCTTGAGATTTTATACTTAGACGAGCATATGTGCACTCCTTGCACCAAGATTTTAGAAGAGAAACAATGGAAACTTATAGAACATCAAAGTTTCATTCATTCGACCATGAAATACACACATAGGCATATAACTCCAAAAATGCATAACATAACATTACCTAATTAAATTAGAGATAATAAAACTCATATATTCAAAACATGCATTTCAATCTAACTGCACAGGGTAAACGAGACATGTATATATTACAGTTGATAGCCGACCAACTAATTGTGGGTTTTAGCCTCTCCACCCAACCATAGGCTCAGAGGCATTCATTCTTAACACTTTGGCCACCCCCATGCCAAGACATGATATCACCAAGGAAATTCCTACAAATCTCTCAAAAATTCTCTTTCGCTATCACCGCCTCTGTGAGGTTTATCAGATGCCTCCTTGGTGTCAAGATTGCATCCCTCATCTCTAATGGGTTCTCCTTATGTTCTCTCTCGTAACAAGAACCACTCAACTCTTTAACGCTTCACTTCTCTTCTCGAGAGCTTCTCACGCACCTTCCTTCCACATACCTCTCTATCACACCTTCCCCTCAGTGTGTCTCTTATTTTCCTCCTTTGTGTGTATTCTTGCACGCTTTTATCCTCCTCAGGAAGGTTCTGGACCTTTCATGTTCCTTCTGTCAAAAGGAAACTTGGGTCATTCTGGCCTTACAAGAAAAACTGCACCCATGTGCTACTTCAGGCTGACAATTTATTATCCCTTCAACCAGACCCTCTATGCCTCCATTCATTAGGGTAGTTTATTGTTCAACCACCGATCCATTTCTTATTAATTGATCTCTCCTTGGGATCAGGATGAGGCTGACTATTTCAGCAAGGAGAGAATTTGGGGTCATTTTGTCATAATGAACCCTCTCCACAATTTCCTCACTCTTTCCTCTAGTGATATCATGGCTAGTACTTCAAGGCTTCACCCCCCCACAGTCAGTCATTGGAAATCTAAACAATAATACATTTACATTGTTCCCATGACATAGCATGGTAATCATAATCAATGATTAATTACAATATGGGGGAAAATGGGTGTTACATTCACATTGAGAAATTCAAAGCATGTTGCTATAAATTTTACATTGTTTCTAAGTGTGAGAAGAACAATGAAGACACTCGGAAAAGTTGGAAAGAACTATTCAAGCTAAGATCAAGAATCTTGTGACATTATGTCAATCTCAAATGACATAATACCACTTAAACAAGATCTAGAGACCTCTCAAAAATATTGAAATATGTTAAAAATTTTGTAAGATACATCTTCAGTAACCGAGAGGTTAACTATTAAGAAACCAATTGTATATTTGAGGACAATAAAAGGTGGATCATTCATACAAAATCTCGATAAATTGAAACATCTTAAGAGATGAACTTATCATTGTATCTAAAAAGATAGAGAGTAGGGATCTTATTTTTATAACCCTTAATAATTGCATTGGTGTTTTCAAGTGTTTGTAGTAGGTATTAATGAGAGCTATTCCATTGGCATTTGTCAATGATGATCTAGGAGGATTTTTCTCATGGGAGGAGAGGAATACACTTAAGGATGAAGGTGATAGTTATGAACACACCTTCACAACAAAGCAATAGCAAAATAAAGACAATTTTTACTAGCAAGGAGATAAGAGAGAAGTTAACGACAAGGTGACTTCAAGAATAAAGATTCATAGAAAGGAAACTCCATCCCACCTAACAAAGGGAAACATTGTTCCTTGTGAATTCACATGATTATCTATTCTTGTGGTTTGTTTCCAATTTTTAGGAGCTTGTTGAGCATTTATCTCATAGTGTTTTGAAGTATTTGTCTTATTCTAAAGTTATAGAAGCATGTGATTTATTTAATAAAAATAAGTAAGCACTTGTATAAGAGCCTTGTGTGTTGGACTTCACTCATGAGTGGTATTTCCAAATTCCTTGGGAAATCCCACACCATTAATGGTATTAGATAACTTTATGATCCATTCTAGGTTTGGGTATATATGCTCTTTATTTCTCTTTATGTTCTGATTGGATTTTTCTTTCAAGTATTATAGTGTGATCGACTATTGATGTGGATTGCCATTATGTTCCCATCCCTCTCATTAATTTTCCTTAGCATCAAATACTATGAGGCATGATGGCTTATTGATCCAGATTTCTATGGATTCTCCTCAGTCCAACAATAAAAAAATCCGACCTACAACAACTTCGTATTTGTAGCATTTCAGAAGCATCCACTTATTATTTCTTCTTGTTCTCCTTCAATGATTTGAATGTTGTGTTGTTACTAATTCCTTCACTGAAATTTTGTGTGATATCCTTCATAGTCATGATTCATTGGTGAGAGATAAATGCACAACCTATGATTTGGACTATATTATAAGGATCCCATGTGGTTGATATAGTTGGTGAAAATTATTGCAATTGAAGTTTAATCCTCCATTTTTTCCATAGGTTTGAATATGTAGTTTCCAAGCAACAAAATCCATTATTTTATTGGGAAAGGATGTAATTGAGGATGAGAATAAATCACAGTCTTTGTGATGGTGTTGAACTATTTATTTTAAAACACATTAAGGGTGTTGATCATGTTCTCGCTCATATGATTCCAATGTGGATACAAAGGTGGAATCTCAACATACAATTCACTTGCTCTCCTCGCACTTTGTTCATCGTGGACTTGGCATTCATCATTGGTCATTTCATTCTCGTTATATGATTAGTGTATGTCATATTGGTTAATCTTTGTCTTGTAGAGAAACACTTACATGGACCTATTGTGGAGGTGTGAAATATGTTCTAGTACCTGAACAAAGTAACTTCATATTAGTACAAGATGGAACAATTAGTTTAGATATCCTTCCTTTCAATTCAATAGGACCCGTGAGTTCATTGTTGATATTTAGAGATGTCCATCTTAATACTTGGCATCATCAATTGTGTTCAAAACCAACACTTTGGGATTGTTTGTAACAATACCTTGAGTGGGGATTTTTCCCACTCCTTTATGCAATTTTCACAAACATGTTCTGGTATATGTGACTTTGGGAGTTTACATACCTTATTTTGACAATTAATCATGGACTCAAAGTCCCCATGCTAGATTTTTGTTGGAGTATGTTTTGGAGATTCACAATTGATCCATTCTACTTCAAGAACTTCATCATTTGGATCACACCACTTTTATGGTTTTATAGCCTTTTAACATCTTGTTTTCTAGGAGAATTTTGGTTGGCCTTTATCATTCTTCCAATCCTATTTGGATCATCAAGATAGATTTTGGTTTCTATAATTTCAATTACAAGTCCTTGTCTCACTAGAGTCATCATGGATCTTACCACTTCTCTCCTTATCACCATGCAATATCAGCACTCATAACATCAACTACAACAATAGTGTTTTCCATCTCTCCTAAAAGCATTAGAGGTCAATGCTTCTATGATTGGGAGGAATGATAGGGACTCTAGTCCCTAACATTTACATATGTATTTATCATCTCCAATTATTATTTATTAAGATATTATTATTGTGGCTTCGTATGATGAATCCTTGTGGTTTCCTAGCCTTATGGATTAGTTGAGAGTCTATCTCCAACTATCTTTATTATTTTGATTTGTTGCCAATTTCTAGGAACTTGATGAGCATTTATCTCCTAGTTTGCTGAAATAGTTCTCTTATTGTAAAGCTATATAAACATGTGATTTGTTTAATAAAAATAAGTCAAAATTTGTATAAACACCTTGTGTGTTGGACTTCCCTTGTGATTTATTAGGAAATCCCACATCAACCTATTATATAATAATTTCATAATATTTTATTATATAATAAATTTGGTTTGTTGTTGAAGGAAAATAATACTTTTCAATTCAATTGATGGATCACAATATGCTTTCTTCACACAATATCTATATCTATATCAGTATAGAGAGAAAGTGTATTTGTTTATATTATTCTCTTTTTGCAACTCATATATATAATATGATGATGGTCGTGAGAAGCCTTTATAGTGCTCTTGAGACACCTAGAGAGTAATGAAAACATGATCATGAATCTTAGCTAGTTGATGAACAAATGGTAATGCTTTCCATATGTTTTGGCATTAGCATCCTACTTTTAAGTATATAACTATGATTTAAGGGAATTAATTTACAACTCTAATTTTAGTGGTTCAATGTATCAAATTACTTAACATATTCACTATCAAAGTACTCTTCTCAAATAAAAATTAGATATCTTCTCAAAAAAACAATAGATACAAATTGAATGAGCATATGATCATTTTGTTGTACCATATCTTGTTAGACTTATATGTAATGTGTTTTATTCGATCTTTAATTAATCAGTCATTGGGAGATTGGATCATTTGATCAAATGGCCCTTCTGCAATTTGTGTGGGAAAATTTCTTAATTTGGGTAGTAACAATGTCTTTCTTTATGAAGATCCAAAATGAAATCCTTAATTTGGGTAGTAACAATGTTCTTTTTTATGGAGAGCTAAAATTAAATCTTTAATTTGGATAGTAACAATGTCCTTCTTTATGGAGAGCCAAAATGAAAGACTGGATATTTGTAATGTCTCTATGAGATTGGATTAAACTAAGCAGCTTTGTAATTTCATATCTTTGTTTATGGGGAACCAAAATGAGAGATTGAATCATTTGATACTATTCCCTAGCTTGAGATATTTAATCATTTCATAAAATTCCCTAGTTTGAAAGATTGGATCATTTGATAAAATGCCCTAGTTTGGATAGTAGCCTTGTAATGTTCTTGTTTATGGGGAGCCTCCTTGCATCACTCAATGATATCCCCAACCTTCTTTTGGATAGTAGTCTTGTAATGTTCTTGTTTATGGGGAGCCTCCTTGCATCACTCAATGATATTTTCAACTTTCTTTTATAGTAGTCATCACTCAATCGTATCCCCAACCTTCCTTTATAGTAGCCTTGTAATGTTCTTGTTCATCAACAACTTCCTTGCATCACTCGATGGCATCCTCGACCTTCCTTTTAGAGTTGGCTTTCTCTTAAGTGGAGTTTCTTATTGGAGGGATAAAAACTTGGTGTGTGCTACTTATGTTCAAGTTTCATGTTAAGTTATATACTTCATTGTGAGAAAGGTATTAATAGTTGTTATATGTTGTATAAATGTGTGTGAGAAACAAAAATGGAATATATTTGTTTTTCCATAGAATGAGATGCATTTATTTTGTGATATCT
The DNA here is from genome assembly GCA_900067695.1 of Picea abies. Classification (NCBI taxonomy): domain Eukaryota; kingdom Viridiplantae; phylum Streptophyta; class Pinopsida; order Pinales; family Pinaceae; genus Picea; species Picea abies. The sequence goes on along the minus strand of CBVK0102858740.1, from coordinate 9,679 downwards.
TGAAATAACATAGATATATTTATTTTGGATATCGTGAAATAACATAGATATATTTATTTTGGATATCGTGAAATAACATAGATATATTTATTTTGGGGATTGAAACAATTTCTATCAACTCATGTGTTTATTTTTTTTCAATTACATTTATTTTGCGATGTCTTAGAAAGATTTTTATCAATTTATAAGTGACAATTTTTTGTAGTCATTCAAAGAAGAATTTTAGGCTCATAAGTTACAAGTTTTTGTATTGGTTAAGTAAGAATTTTAATGGCTTTAAACGACTTTAAACGGTTTTTGACGTTGTTCATAAACTTTTATTAATGGGTCTTTTAAGTTTGAAAAATCGTTTAAAAGAAAGTTACATTTATCCATGTGCTTATAGGGTTTTCATTATGGAGTATGACTTTATAGAGAGTAGGGTTAGGGTTTTTCATTATGCGGGTTGAGTTTGTTAAACATAGGGTTAAGGTTTTTCATTATGGAGGTTGAGTTTGTTAGATATAGGGAATGTATTCTTTATATTTGGCTTTTACATTGGTTTATCATGAAATTTTAAATTAATTTTTTTTAGATACTTTAATATCAATTTTATAGTAGCCCACAAGGATGAAATTTGATAGGAAAATTGTTTGTAGCCTTATGGTTTTTCATTGTGGAAGTTGACTTAGTTGAAGATAGGGAATTTATTCTTTATATTTGGCCTCCTTTACACTCCTTTACCCATGAAATTTTAATATATTTTTATTTTCTATCTCATAAATACTCTAATATCAATTCTATGGTACCTCACATAAATGGAATTTGAGAGGAATAGTACTCATCATGAGGCATTTTAAGGAATTTTACCTATCAAATACAATAAAAAAGTTTAATTGTCAAATACAATAAAAAAATTACTAGAACCATCATCAATCTTTGTTTGTATATCTTAAAACAAGTAATAGAGTGATCCAAACCATCAAATTTCATAGGTTGGTTTTGAAATTCCAATCCTATTGGTGGATTATGTTGATAAGGATTTTTAACCCATCAATCCATGCTAGAGTGCTAGGAAAAATATTCAAAACATGATTCCAATATTTTATTATGCCCTAATTCACTTCTTCATTTCTTTCAAATTACAAAAGAAAAATGTTAAAATAAAATCTTAGTACTAGAAACAAGATATAAACACAGTCTAATTATATTTTTGTTTCAATAAAGTTTGATAGCATATATCCATAGTCAAATTAAATGAAGACAGTTCCCATTCATAAATAACATCGATGGCTAACAACATTTTAATTAAATAGTTATAAATTAGATTGTTTTTCATAAACTATTGACAAAATCCATAAAGAGAGACTTCAATGGTTAAGTGGGATAGGTAAGATCCAATAGGGACCATATTTACGATTAGTAGTATTTTTACCATGCCACAAAGGGGGTAGTTGTTGATGAAAGTATCAAGCTAGTGTTGCACAATAGTCCAAAAGAAGTGGCGTTGGAGTGCTCTTGAGACACCTAGAGAGTAATGTAAACATGATCATGAATCCTAGCTAGTTGATGAACAAATGAAAAAATGTTGTGGTGTTCCTTCAAAAACTGAGAAGAGGATGATGGCTACAAAGTAATGGGCAACTTATAACGGGAAAAATTAGTATATCCATAAGAGGCCTCAAAAGGAGAGGGGTCATGGGATGTTGTATGTTCAAGAACAGGGTGATCATAAGATGTAGGAGATATATGACTAAGTTATCGAGTTCAATTTTACTACAATTATTTTGAAAAATAGATCTAATGTGGTGTGTTATTAAGAATGTATAAGATTATGTATATGCATAAACAAATTATGAAATTAGAGGCTCGAGAAATATTTCAATGGCTAAAATCTAGAAGAGAAGACTATGTATAAAGAACCAAACAAAGAAAACCATACTCAATGGCTCATAGAAGTGTAGTGCTTAGTGAATGTGGAAGATTGAATGTGACCATAGAAAAAACATGGGCCATGATTAAGTGTTTAACAACCAAGTGATGTTACCATTGAGTAAAGAAGAGAAGAAATGATAGTACTAATGAAGGACTAGACCTCAAGCAATGAGTTTTGAAGTAAAACAAAGAAATTTATCTAATTCATTGAGGAAATGAATGATTGTTTGTTGAACAATGAAGTGTCAATATTGAGCAAATGAATAACACTAATCAGTGTCAAACTAGTGGGCATTTGAAACAACAATGTGTCAAGCATAGGAATGACCCAACCACAAAGCAAAGCAAGGGAAATCCATGTTTTTAACATGATAAAGATATAAAAAATAATTCCTAGTGGGCTAGGCACATGCATTCAAAAAATTAATATCACTTTAAGTGTGCAATGAAAAACTTTTAAGACAAGGAACACTTAAAACATGTTCAAGACAAGGTTTCTAAATATGTTGAAAAGAAACAAAAACTATTGGTAGGAACTATTTGGACAGTTTTAAACATAGCAAGATATATATCAATTGTTATCATTAGGAAAATTATTCAAATCAAAATGAAAATGTGTTTGATTTCCCCGATTTGGAACAGATGCAACTATTGTCCCATGTTGTGGATTTGGCATGGATGCAATTTTTCCTCCCACGCTAGCTAGACTTGGTAAATTCATATGGAATACATTCTTCAACATTCACATTCAAGTCCTCTGCTATAGCTTGTTGATCTCTCCATCGACACTTAAATCTAGGGATAATCTAATGTTTCTTTCTTCTTAGAGATCCATCCAATGCTTGTGGGTCATTGGTGAAGTCAAAGTCCATTATAAATTTATCATTGAAGTCAATAATAAATCTTTCCAAATGCTCCTTCATTTCCAAACATTTATTTTATTCCAGCGGTGCACGATCAATTGCATCATGCCAGTTTAAATGTATAAAATTTTAAAATAGATGAATCATATAAAACATTCAAATTTATATGTAAATACCATAGCATATTAAAATAAAGTAAACTTTAATATATAAATTTCATACCATAAAGAAGGATCACCTGTAATCCTTGTAGCTTCTCTAACATCCCTTGTATAATCAAATCACAATCATTGTTTCCTTGATGAAGAGAATTGCCATCATCTCCTCCAACATTGTCCCCATTCCTATTTTCATGAGAATTCTCATTGTCCCCATTGGCATAATTTGTGGCATAATTTATATGAGGCATATAAGTGGCTTGTTCTTCTAGAAGCTCATTCATTGTTGCTTCCTCTATAGGATCTTCTTGGGCTACTTAATTACAAGTTTCATATAGAGCATTGACTTTCAAAACATGTTTGCATGTGTTGCCTCACAATGCCCATGGGAAATCACATATTAGACCATTTGCAGTAGATGTTGATATAATGTAATATTTTGCATGATCTATCTGGCTAATAACCATGTATGCACCTTCAACAATGTCATGAAGACTAACATCATTGTCATGAATTCTCCTATATTTCTCTAATGAAGTCTCAAGGTACCTCTCCTTCTTCCAGTTTGTTAGAAATCCAGACTCCTTCAAATAGTTTTGATGCACAAAAAAAGGTTCCACCCTTTTCAATAGGGAGAAAATCAACCAATCCATTCTCCTTGAACATTTACGCCTTCGGCCATGTAAGAAATTGGTCTTCAAGAAGCAATGGTATGATTCAATTGAACTATTGAACTCTTAATTAGACTGATGAAAGTCTTGATAACATTTTTCCCACATATCTAATAAGAAAAATATAACCAATCATTAATATGTTAAGTCAATATGACATGTAATTATAACTAAATTAAAATGATCTATATATGTTGGGGAAAGTAATCTAAGACAACATAATAAGTAACTTACATATCTTATCCCTTTCCAACCAATGTTTTCTGAAGTAGTCCAAAAACTTAACTTCGCCAACAAATTTTTCAAAGAATGATTGCATTGCCTCACTAACTGCATCATGATCATGACAACAATGCATTATCTCACCTAGACTATGAGATAATTCCCTAGCTCTTTCATGGGAAGATGCCAATTGAAATGCATTTTTTTGACCAAACACAACGAACATGCCAAATGGAGGACGCGACAACCCAAAATTTGCCTACAAGAAAAATGATATTGTTCTTGTGTTAATTGAACAAGATTAACATTTAGCAACCAAATATATTCATCATTAAATGTAATAACAACAAAAATATAGGTGTACACGTGCTAATCATAGTTCATACATTCTTAACATACAGAATATTTGTCTCACTTCAATGCTTTAATTTCTGCTAATGCATCATTTGTCATGACAACATTCAGTTTCCAATTTGGACATATTTTCCTACATGCATATAGGAGTGGTCTAAGCCATTGGGATATATCTAATGTTTTATTGTGTGAACACAATGCCCGTGCAACAGGAACACTGCTATATTGAGATTTGAAGGCAAGAACTGTGTATAATTGCTACAACACAAACCAATACAATAATCAACTTCTCAATTTTAGAGAACTAATTATATTGAATGAAACATTGAACTCAATAGAAACATTAAAAAAACTAATGAAACTCACCCCATATTTGTTTGTGCTAAACGTAGAATCCAAATCCAACATGTTGTTGTAAGAACACTTGACCATCATATCCAACATTTATTCTGTTACGATGACAATTATGAATGGTACATCCTCCCCTTCTGGTCATTGGTAGAAAAAAAAAAGATTTTTTTCTCTTGTTGATACCGCTTGTTAACACTCAAAGAATCCTTGGGATCTAATTGATACTTATCTTTCAAATGGTGGTTAAATATATTGGAGACATCTTTTCTACATAAATTAAGGTCTCTAGCACCCATCACGGAACCAAAGATCCCATCACAAATATGTCGTTCAAATATTGTATCAACTGGAACACCAAGTCCACATATTGTCTTTATCATTGATTGGATCTCCTTTGAAAGACAAGGGATGCTCAAGGACTTTGGATCGCCAGATCTATCATATTTTTCATGGCATGGCCAACCATTGCAATCTTCATGTAGGTACTCATTATAGGTGATAATTGCAACCCCTGGCATATCATTCACTTCCTTCGCTATAAATTTGCATTGGCATCCTATTTTTTGGACAAATTGTTTCTTTCTTAATGGTGGTTATGGATGTCCTCTAAGATTATTTGGGCCATTACAACATTGGAACCTAAAAAATAGCCAACATTAAAAGAAAAATCATTACATGTAATAGTAATACCAATAATAGTTTTTGGAACTTAACAGTGCATATTAAAAGAACATATAAATTGGATTAAGAGATCATGATAAATATTGACAATGCATAGTTCAAGGATGTTGGACCCATCATAGAAGATTCACCATCACCAAAGCGCTTCCTATGCGATCTTCGTACAAATGTACATGGTGAATTCGGGTTTTTTTCTCTCCATAATGAAGTCTTCCAACCTATTGTATGGTATCAGAGCAGTGCGATCAATAGTGTCATCTTCATGCTCTATATCACTCCAAACAAGGTCTTGGCTTGAAAATATATGCTTAGCTGATAAACTTTGAACAGGGAGGTTCTTGACATGTGAATGTTTTGTCTTGCGAACCATTATGCCAATTATTGCAATATGTCCCTGTAATTCGAGCAAATGGTTAATGTAAATCAAACAAAGTTAAATGCAAAAATATTTATTTTAGATAAAAACAAAAATTGAGCAAATGGTAAATGTAAATCAAACAAAGTTAAATGAAAATATATCTATTTTAAATAAAAAAAAGTCTAGTAATATTGGAGACACTCATCATCATGATCATGTTTGACATTAACACATACACATGTTCTTAACCCAAATAACTTGAGACTTATTCAATTCTAAGTTCAATGGTTAAAAAACAATGTAATCAAGACTTAAAATTGACTTTTCAAATTTCATCTTGTATCTTAAATAAACCAATTCTATTGCAAGACCAATATAGATTCCCAATTGATAGTGTAAATCTCAAATTAATATTTGCACTCAAATGAAGGAAGGAAAATCAATATAAAAAAAACTTGATTTGGGTGATGAAATAACGGTGATAAATGATAAAATTAGTCCTTTCAATACAGTTTTGTATGTTAAATGACATTTGAAGTTGTGACATGTTATGTGTGAAATATTCAACCTATGCCTTCCTCTCTACCTACCCTTTACCATACTACATTGACCTACCTACCACAATACTCATCAAAATTTTCCTGTGGATTTATGTAACACACCCAACCCCTTAAGGGAACATCTAAGGGATGGGGCATCAAAATTTTGTTTTCTCTCAAACATCTCCAAACCTCTCCTTAATGACATTGTTGTCTTCTATTCACCTGAAGCTTTCAAACAACTATCGTCATGCTCAAATATGAGCTCTAAATTGGGAGATACGCCCTTCCAAGGCTCTTCGAGTGTTAACAGTAAAGGGCCATGTGGCGTCCATGTAGGTTCGTCTCATTCATACTGCTCCATGTACCCAGAATCTCTAGAGATTATCCAATGCTCTTACATCTACAGTGAAAGTCCATCCACTGTCAAATATAATGGCGAAAACTCATCCTCGTTTAACCACTAAGATCAAGGGACAGTTCAACGTTTGGCGAGTCAGCACTGAATGCCCCTTTTTCCTTCTATGCATCTATCCTCTGGAGTCCCAAAATCTTGAACTCCCAAAGGAGCCTGAAATTTCACCACATGGCTCTGGTATTCGAGCCTTTCGACTTATCTATGACACTACGCCCTAAACCTTCGGACTCCCGAAGGGTTCACGCTTGCACAAGGTGACGTATTAAGCACAGAGGTAAGGAAAGGTGGGTCCCGAGTACTCCACCTGCCAATAAGCCAAGTGAATATGTGTCAGGAGGGGGTGACATGCGGCAAGGAAGAGATGACACGTGGCCCCTTAAGTGGGTGACACATGACACATTTTAATGGGCACGTAGGGTCGGTGAAACATCCAGATCCAGGTGACACGTGGTACTTCAAACGTGGGTCCATGTCACCTTAGGTGATGTCAGCATACCACATCACCCCGGACTGATCGCCTTCCAAATCCTTTGATCTTACGGTCACGGTGTGTCCATGTAACCCCTCGTATCTACAGCCTCCGTTACTTCGTAACTTTAGTGTTCAGGGGATTCTTGGTGTGACTTTGTCACATACCCATTACGGCAAAAATAAAATTTTCGCTCTTCCTCAAGGGATAGAATCATTGAATTCCTATGGGGGCCTAGCGCAGGCTAGCTCTTCCCTTATCCACCTCCATGTGATCGTTGGTTATGACCACAAGCCAAGCCAAGAGGCACCTTTCGCGACTCAGTGATGCAAGAGAGTCAATTATTTCGACTCTTCAAACCCTGAAACCCGAAATCTTACCTTCGATGAGATTGACGGCTGCGAATCTCCCTCTGATTTGACGGTCCTGGCCGTATCGGGATTTCGGTAATCGGGATTTCGAAATACAGTGACCCAAACCACTGGTCACTCCATTCCCCGAACTCCGATATGCGAGTTCTTGTACGAGATCCAACGATCCTCAATGATTTGGATCCAACGGTCCAGATCTTTTCAGAGTTTCATGAACCGAGAGTTCACGATGCAGCGACTCCAAATCTCTTATCACTCCAATCCCTGAATTTCGATACGGGAATTCGTGTATGAGATCAATGACCCTCATTGATCTGGATATGACAGTCACTATCCCTCCTGAGCTTAAGGGTGTGAAAAGACACTCAGTCTTAATCCCTTCATTGTTTTACAAGATCCAATGGCCCATGGGATTTCAGAGCTTTCCCCAAAATCTAACCGCTCACCACGCGTTTCCTCCGATGGACAGTCAAGATCTAGGTTAGATCAATGACCCACAAGCCCCGTGATCTAACGGTTGTGATCTCTCTTAAACCAGTGACCAGGATTAAGTCGTGATTTCGCAACTCGCGAGTTCTAACAACTCCTCCCGTTGACTTCTTTTAGTGGTGAGTCAGCATAATTCCTAACTCTCGCCATGTGTCCTCTACAAATGGACAGTCCAGATCTATCATGACCCGACGGTCACAATTCATTGTCAACGATTCCCCATCAAGAGTCTGTGGAAGCCTTCTCCTATGATTTCCTAGTGCCAAAATGTCGACCAACAGCCACGTGTCCCTCCAATGGATGGCTACAACCTTTAGCCACGATTAACAGTTCTAATCTTTTCGGGATGATCAATGGTCTTGATCAATCCTGGCTTTCTCCTTTTCAGGAATTTGGGAGAGTCTTCGCTCTCATTTCCCCGGTGCTAAATCCCCGATGGATGTGGATCTTTGACACGCGTCCTCTAGGATGGACGATCCCGATGCTTTCAGGACTTTGACGAGTCCTCTCTCCCCTGCATGCACCAGGTTAAACCTCGTGTGCCTTTTCTAGATCCGACGACTATCGGTCCCCTGCACTCAATCTGACGATTCAGATATATTATCCTACACACTCTTCTCCAACTGTCTGAACGTAGGCTCCAACAGTCCATATTTTCCCCTGTGAATCGGCAATTCGCCTTTCAAGACTTTGGGGAAATCCTCACCTCTATTTCCCCGAATTGAACCAACGGTTCAGATCTTATGTTGATCATGATCTCTATCAGTCCTGAGATTTCATATGCTCTGAAACCTCCAAAGGGTTTCTCAACCTCTGCACTCCATGTAGGATTCTTACACACAATGGTGAGATCCTTCCTGAGCTTGTTTAGGACTTAAGGAGTTCTGGGTTCGGTTTGTCTCGCAGAGAGCCTGTGTTGATCTGCACTACCTCTCCTAAGTTTAACAAACTTCATCCTCCAAGGACTCTAAACAATTAGGAGGGTTGGCATGCATACATGAAACTGTGTCCGGGGTCGACGAACACACAGTTCGTGACTCTGGCTTATGCCTCCACAGGACACAAGCATTTACGAGTATAAAATCATCTCCTAACCATATAATTTCTTACTAGCCTAGTTATACAATCAAGCAGAAATGAGGGGGATACAGTATATCCATTAAGAAATATGTACAATTCCTTAAACATACACAATATAACCAATTCATACACAGTTATGGCTAAATTACACAAGGTAGGAAATCTCTTATCTATTACAGGTTACCGCCAACCAATTGATTGTGGGTGTTTGTCCTTCCACCCGACCATAGGCTCAGAGGCATTCATTCTTAGCACTCTGGCCACCCTCGTTCCAAGCCATGATATCACCAGGGAGTTCTCATAGTTCTCAGGAGTTATGTCTCTTTCCTAGCTTCTGCTCGGGTCCTGTTCTCTGCAACTCAGAGCTTTATCTTTCGGTTATGGCCTCGGCAAGGTTTCTCATATGCTCTTCCACATCAAGCTCGCAGCCTTCCAATCGTGATTCTGCTAGAATATCTCCCTTACGAGCTTACGCTTTCCCGTCCTATGTCTCCTCTCCCTTATTTATCTCCCCTAGAAGGTTTTGCTGACCTATCATGTTCCTTCTGTCAGAAGGAAGCTCAGGTCTGCAAGTCACTGCAGTACTTCGGGCTGATAGCCCATGTTTCCATTTATGGGGGTGGTTGATTGTTCAACCACCAATCCTTTCTTCATTAACTGATTTCTTTCCTTTGGATTCGAAGGAGGTTTGTCATCCTTATCAAGGGAGATTTGGGGTTATTTGATATATGAACCCTCTTG
>CBVK0102858652.1:0-10729 GCA_900067695.1 Picea abies | reverse complement strand
ACAGTAAGGATAGATATTTTAAAGTTATTAAGTTCTAGAATAATATTACATAGTGGAAATATTAACTTTGTATATATGCATGTACAAATATGAATAGGGTAAATAGAGTTAGTTTTTATTAAAATAAAACCTTATACAACAGTAAATAAATCCTTACCGCAGCTACAAGGATTGATTTACGACTTCAAAACTTTAAATCCGAGAATGTGAAATTTCCACAACGATTCAGATACAAGAGTTGATAGATCGAAGACTTAATGCTAAACAAAACAGAGTAATCAAGGGAAAAATGCAACCCATATTTGTAGAGAGCACAGTAGGTGAAAAACCAACTAAAAGGGTGAGTTGAGGCATTTATGGACATGCATTAACTAAGAATTAAACCGACATGGATGGGTAATCCCTGTCATGAAATTGAATGGGTGCATGATGTAAAGTAATCACTAGGGTTGTGACTGGTCACGCCAGGTGGATTCCAAACCCAAGCATTAAATATCTTTTTTTTTTTGTGACCCTATCACTTGTCAACTGGTGTGGGTGTTAGTTCCGCTAATTACTGTGTTGAAGACCTTAAGAAAGGAAACGAATAATCCACTATTGTGACAGTTGGGATGCGCATTGAGCTAGGGTATAGTTGTGGCAAGGAGTCTCATATGTGACCAAGGTCATAACCTTCAGGTAAGACATACGAAGAAGTACTTGTATAAACTCAAGAAAATTGTGTTGTCTGACTTAGACTCTAGGACTTTATGGTAATAGATTTATGCTTAATATCACGATTTAATAGTTCTTGAGATGTGGACTTTTATAAGAGGTTATAATAAAGGAAATAGATCAAATGTATGGGATTTTAATAATATAGTATTAGGAATTACCTAAAAGTGGACTTTATAAAAGTGCTTTTGGGAATCCTTTGTTAAAGGTAAAGTTTAAGTAGGCTAGAGTTACTACAAACCATATGGACATGACTAGTTCATGGTTTCATGAAGAGGTTGCACTTTAAACGGTTATGAAAAGTGTTAACTCGTGTTTGAATAACAGTAATAAGTACAACTTAATGGAAATATTGTCCACCTTGCCTTAGCGGCTTATAAATATGTTTAAGTATACATCATTTTTCCGATAGCGATGATTACATGTTTAAAACGATTAAATATATCAGTGTAAAGAAGCATTAATGCATCTAGCAAATTTTATTTTATTTGCTAAATTTTTGGGTACATTACATATGGGATCATAGAAAAGGTTACAACACTTTGACCTTTAAAAGAGTAAAAAATGTTTGCTTAGCACATGCTTTATGTTTAATGAAAAACTAACAAAACATTTACTGTTACAAACATAAAAAAATTATTTTTGTTGTGATAATGGAAGTACATAATGAAGAGGAGATCAATCCTGAGGAGAATCCTGAGAAAGAAGCTACTAGAGAGCCTGGACATAATAGTGAAATAATTTCTGCCACCCATATTCTGGAAACTATCAGAAACCTTATTGCAGAACAACAAGTTTTCAAAGAAGAAAATGAGAAACTAAAAAAATAACAACAAGAACAGTGGGAAATAAATGAAGTATTGATGAGTAGCATAGTAACAAAGAAGATCACAAAAGACAATTATGAGGAAGAAGAGGTCAATAAAAGAGCCTCCAAAAATTCTTGTCCTGAAGAAGAAAAAGGGGACAGCTCTTCTAAAGGCACACCATTAGCAGAAGGTAAAACAACCATAGGAAGAAAGACGAAACAGGTGGACCACCTGGAAGGAGAGTTTAAGAAAATCAAACCGTCCACCTTTGATGGGGAATCTAGGACAACGGAGGACGCTGAAGCATAGTTACTAGACATAAAAAAGTATTTCTAGATCTACAATTATTCCAACAACATGAAGGTCAAAATGAACATCTATAACCTGAAAGGAAAATCAAGTATATGGTGGAAGGACCTGAAGTTTGCCAAGGGTCTAAAGGTAAAATATATGGAGTGGTCGGATTTCAAGAAATACTATAAGAAATAGTATTTTTTTGAAAGTTACTATGAAAGAAAGACCAACGAGTTTTATGAACTATGACTCGATCAAATGAGTATGGATGACCTGGTAAACAAATTCCTCGAATTATTAAGGTTTGTGCCTTATATCCAGGAAGACAAATTAAAAATCCAACGTTTCCTAAGCTCTTTACCACAGTCCTATAAGGACATAATCGAACTTGACAACCCCAAGTCCTTAAGTAAAGTTTTTAGGAAGGCTCGAATGTGTTACAATCAATACAAACAATAGTGTGAATTTCCCAAGGTTTGGAAAGGCAAGAAACAAGACAAAATGGACTAGTGGAAGAAGGGATATCAACCAACCCCTTTCTGGAATGTAGAAAAGAGATTTCCAAGGAAATATTTTCACTCCAATAACCAGAACACCCAAGGAGGTGGTAAAACAGTTAATCTCGGAACCAAGAAGTTTGGGGACAACCCCACAAAACCGTTAAAATGTTGGGAATGTGGAGAGCCTCAGTTATGGAGGAACCGTCTGCATTTAACTTCTGCATCAAGGAATATGGTTCACAACCTACAGGAAGCCTCTATAGTGGGAGATGTGGGTAGAATCTTACACAAAATCAATGTAGTCGTTGATGGCCAACAAGATGATCACCAGTCTATTGTAGTGGACGTTGAAGGTAAAGTTAACAATAATTGTGTTTATGTTTTAATTGATCTAGGGGCTACTTTGAGTTATGTTTCTCCTAGTGTAGTGGATTCAAATAAACTTAAGAAAGTAAGACATGAAAAATCTTGGCCAGTACAACTAGCAACAGGAACAAAAAGAAAAGTAGCCAATTTCATTTCTAACTGTGAGTTTTGTTTAGGTGGTCAAAACACAAGGATACATATGAATATTCTACCATTAGGGTCTTATGATATAATTATTGGAATTTATTGGTTAGAGAGGCATAAAGCAGTTTTGGATTTTTATGAAAAATCACTCATTTACAAAGACAGAAACAACATGGTTAGGACAATATTGGCATAGAAAAACCAGTCTCAGTTAGACAGATTTCAACAATGCAATTTAAGAAGTGCATTACTAAAGGTTGTCAGATCTACATTATCCAAGTGAGAAATCTGTTGGAAAAGGAAAATAAACCTAGCCTATAAGATTTTTTTGTCTTACAAGAATTTAGAGATTTGTTTGTAGATGAAATACTTGAATTTCCCCAAGAAGAGAGATATAATTCTCTATCGATCTGTTTCCTAGTTCAACCCCTATATCTAATGCACCCTACCAAATGATTTTACCCGAATTAACAAAGTTAAACATTCAACTACAAGAACTTTTGGACAAGGAGTTCATCGGACCAAGTATCTCACCGTGGGGAGAGCCAATCATTTTTGTTAAAAAAAAGGAAGAAACTCTAAGATTATGCATTGATTACGAACAGTTAAACAAAATAACTCTTAAAAAAAAATACCCCCTACCTAGAATCAATGATTTGTTTGATCAAATAGGAGGGGAATATATTTTTTCTAAGTTGGATTTAAGATTTGGTTATCACCGGGTTAGAATAAAGAATGAAGACATTTAAGTAAAAAAACGTTCAGGATGAGATATGGACATTATGAATTAGTGGTCATACCGTTTGGTCTCACTAATGAACCAACAACTTTTATGTGTTTAATGAATATAATTTTCAGCCAGTAATTGGATAAGTTCATTGTGGTATTTATTCATGATATCCTAGTGTATTCGAAAATAGAAGAAGAACATGAAGAACATCTAAGGATCGTATTCAAAAATTTAATAAAACACAAACTTTATGCTAAATTTGGCAAACATGACTTTTATCAGAAGAAAATACAGTACCTAGGACATATAATACATGAAGAAGGTATTGAATTCGACCTAGAGAAGATAAGATCCATCATGGAATGGCCTATCCCTAAGGATGTAGTGGACATCCAGTCATTCATTGGAATCACCGGGTACTACTGTAGATTTATAGAAGGATTCTCTAAGATTGCATACCCTATAACATCCATACGGAAAAATGGAACCAAGTTTAATTGGTCACAGAAATGGCAGGACAGTTTTAATAATTTAAAAGAATTGTTAACAACTGCACCAATTTTAAGAGTAAAAGTCCCAGATAAAGACTTCACAGTCTACGTGGATGTGAGCAAATAAGGTTTGGGAGGTATCCTAACTCAATAAGGGCACGCTATTTGTTATGAATCCCAAAAACTAAAAGAGAATGAATGAAACTATATCACTCACTACTTGGAATTAGTAGTTGTCATCCATGCATTATAAATGTGGTGACACTATATAATGGACAAAAATTTATGTTGCTAACTAATAACAGTCATGTGAAATTATTGTTTAGTCAACCAGACCTTAACGCAAGGCAAGCAAGATGGTTGGCCTTCTTGAGAGAATTCAATTTCGAGCTAAGACACATCAAGGGTAAGGAAAACAAAGTGGCAGATTCTTTAAGTAGAAGAAATCATGGGATGTTTGAGATAAACATCAGTAGGGCAGAAAGAGACATTGAGCAAAGGATAAAGGATGCAAGTAATAATGATGAAAAATACATTAAAACAGTGGTAGATTTACAAAATAATGCATAACATTTAGACATAACATATCTGAGTTTGGACAGAAATGGTCTACTAAGATTCAAAAATAGGTTATACATACCAGATTATGTTGAATTAAAGTAAACATTTTTGGATGAAGTACACAAGAATCCATATTCTGGTCATCCGGGATACCAAAAAATGGTAACAACACTAAGGAAATTATTTTATTGGCCTAATATGAAAGGCAAGACAACAAAATACTTGTCTAAGTGCCTAGATTATCAGCAGGTGAAGGCTGAACACCAGCACCCAGCCGTCTTATTGCAGCCTCTACCTGTACCATAATGGAAATGGGAGTCTATATCACTGGATTTTATTACAGGTTTTCCTAGAACTAAAAAAAAAATGATTCAATTATGGTAGTAATTGATAAGCTTAGCAATGTTGCACATTTTATTCCTGTAAAATCTACTTATAAAACTATTAACATGGTTGAAATATTCATGAAGGAAATTTTTAGACTGCATGGTATTCTTAAATTTTTTATTTCAGGTAGAGACGTAAAATTTACATCTACGTTTTGGAAATAATTGTTTGTAGGGTTGAATAATAACTTGAATATCAACACAAGCTACCATCCAAAAAGGATGGGCATACTGAACGAAGAAACCAAATCGTGTAATATATGCTACGAATTTATGTAAGGACGAAACCAAGTAAGTGGGAAAACTACCTGCACTTGGTGGAATTTGCATACAATAATGGTTACCAAACATCGGCTAAGATGAGCCCCTTCGAAGCACTGTATGACAGAAAGTGTACAACTCTGATTATCTAGGATAACCGAGTTGGTAGAATTGTGGTGGGGCCAGAAATGCTCTAGGAAATGGAGAATACGGTAAGAAAAGTACAACATAATTTAAAGGAGGCACAAGACATACATAAAAGTTACACAGACCTAAAAAGAAGACACCAGGAATTTCAAGTTGGAGAACACATGTATTTAAAAGTCAAAGAAATAAGAAGTTCATTAAAGATAGGAAAATGTTCCAATATGGTGCCTAGGTTTTGTGTCCCTTTCGAGATCTTAGATCTAATTGGACCCATGGAATATCAACTGGCACTTCCCGGAAATCTGAAAATTCATAATGTACTTCATGTTTCTTTGTTAAAAAAATATGTTCATGATCCTACTCACATGATCGATTGGAACATGGTGCAGGTGGAACCAGAAGGCAAGTTCCAAGTGGAACCTCTACGCATTCTGGACATGAGAGAAACAATACTATGGAATAGAGTCGTCGCCCAGGTAAAAGTGCAAGGGAAGAACTTTAGTCCTGACGAGGCCACTTGGGAATTGGAGTAAGCTTTGCAGAAATCTTATTCAACCTTGTTCCAAGAAAGGAACAAACACCGAGGATAATGTTGTACTAAAGGGAGAAAGGATGTAATATCACCAAAAATAATTTATTATTAAAGTCAGTATGCACTTAGGAATTTATTTCCGTTTCTCGCAAATTCGAATTTGGAAAATTATTGCCATTTATGGAAATTCTGAATTCTGAATTTGGTTAATTGTAATTAATTATTGTGACTGTTGGGAAAATATTTGATTTTCTCAACCAACTCTTTGACTATGACACTTGTAAGAGGCAAATAGTTTTTATATTTATTGTTGAGGTACAAATGGAACAACCAGTTTGAAATCAGTTGACCATGGCTCCATGAGTGGGGAACAGGCTTGAACTACCTCAGGGCCGAATTTTACAAGTGGAAAATCAATAATTTGGCCATTAGCAACCCCTAAAAAATCAAGGATTTGTAAAGCTGTGAAAATTCCCAAGGGGAAAAGACTTAATCACAAGATAGTTTTACATATATAGCATATGGGAGGAGGCAGGACGCTGCCTAGTATGTTGTGTAAAAGAATTCCACTTGTTGTTATGAGTATTGTTTTATGAGTATGAGGCAAGGAGAATTTCTGATCTGGAAGAGTGCTATAGTGAAAGAAGAGCTTTGAGGTTCGCCCTCATGGATTCATGCTCAGGCTAGGGGGTGAACGAAACAAGTAGATTGGTTATTCTTTTTTATGGTTGGGTGGAACTTGGTTGTTCCATTTGTTGTCCCAACACCTGGTTCAGATACGTACTTCGACTTATTCCTTATTGATTTGTTTTATTGGTCAAATGGCTAAGTAGAATGAAATAAATTGTAGAATGAGCCTTTGCATTTTTATTTTATTTAATGAGTAAAGTTAAGCTATTGTGTGTTATATGTTGTAGGTACATGAGACATGCATGTAAGCTAAATAAAATAGAATTTTTATTGTTTTATTTATAACCTCTACTAGGCATGTGAATATATACATACAGATATTCAGTTTAAGAGACATTGGACTGTGAAAATGATAAATATAATTCTGGAAACATTTATGAGATTTAAATACGCATAGCTATATAAATATCTAAGGAACGTGAGATTCTACAAATACCAAAGTGAAATTTAGAATGAATACAAGAATATAAATACATATATGTATATGTTTCTCCTCATACATAATTTTTGAGTCAATTAAACAATTTAACACTCATACACAAGAAGATTGTAGACACTTGGGCCTCATGAATTTTCAGGTAATCGTCCATTGATAAGACTGTGCCAAAACCATAAAGAATTTTACAGTTCATCCTTACCACAGTAAAACTATAAACGGAGTTCCAATTGTTATGCTCTATTTATTACAAAATCTACTCAATATATAATAGTAATTCATTGAGTTATAGAAAAATATGTGCGTTTTATTACAATAAGGAAATAAACGATCTGTATAGCAAGAGGCATGGGATCCAAGTTCTTGTAAACAAAGTACCCTAGGTAAGGATCTAGTACCACTTGAAAACCATGTACGGACATTCAAACTAACACTAGAATTCATAACCCAAATACCTTTTTCATGTAAGGTGCTGTCTTGGATCCAAAGACTATGAAGGTTTAAAGTCCTGCAAGGAAATCAAGAATTTATAATTAGTGTTAAGATAGAAGTCATCAAAATTTAAATATTGAATATGGAATAATTACTAGGATAAATTTATGAAATGGAAATATCACATATTTAATATATGGACTTTACTTAGCTTGTGATTTGGGGAACATATGCCTTTTCTTCCATTTTCCTCGATGAGGAAAATCATCCACAAGCCTGAAGGGGAGGGGTTGACCAAGGATTTCCTGATGGGTACCCTCGCAAAAAATAGGGGTCCCATCATTAGATTTTGGTAACTGGATCTTTAAACAAATATTTCAGAAGGAAGTAAAGAAGAAGCATTATTAAACCAGAAATATAAAGAATGCACAGTATAAAATGTGTTCCACATAGTTTCCCAAATTCAAATCACAGATAAGGCTATGAGATTCTACCCTCATAACTATAAGAAAAACTACAGGTTGATGATAAAGAATAATGAGATCATAATAGGGTTTTGGGTACCTAAATCTTTGTTCCTTTATTTCATACAAACGAGGTGAAATTAGATAGGTTAACTATCGAATTCAAGAATGGACAGTAAGGATAGATATTTTAAAGTTATTAAGTTCTAGAATAATATTACACAATGGAAATATTAACTTTGTATCTCTGCATGTACAAATACGAATAGGGTAAATAGAGTTATTTTTTATTAAAAAAACACCGTACACAACAGTAAATAAATTGTCACTATATCTACATGGATTGATTTACGACTTCACAACTTTAAATCCGAGAATGCAAAATTTCCACAGTGAGTTGGATACAAGAGTCGATAGCTCGAAGACTTAATGCTAAACAAAACAGAGTAATTAAGGGAAAAATGCAATCCATATCTACAAAGAACACAATAGGTGAACAAAAAATTAAAAGGGTGATTTTAAGCAACGAGGATCGAGTCCTAGCCTTGATGAAAAACCCTCGTGAATGGAAATATGGGTTATGACAGAGAACTTTAGCATACCATTATTCTACAGGAATACTCTGTGTTGAATTTTAGGGTCAATGTAATAGGTTTTAACCACTGGAGTTGTAGTGATATGTATGCCATGAGTAACTCCAAATAAATACCAAGCTAAACATCAAAGAAATGACTGAGGGTATTTTCTTGTTGACAGAACCCTAACACATTTTGGGACTATCCCTGACTCAAGAATTTAAAACCGCCTGTGTAGAAGACATTACAAGATAATGAATTCTAGAGAAGTGAATGACTACCTCATGGAAGAGATAAAGACGTAAGCCAACACCATTGTATGACTTACATATCTAACAAGAAATCAAATGGAAATATTCTAGAGAGTTAATATAAACGAGAAGGGAGGTTCTCAACTAGAAACAATAAAGGAAAAACAAGTTATAGATACAAATTAAGATGCGACTGACTCGCATATATTCTACATTTAGTCCAAGAAATAGGCTTTTATTATCTTACACGGCAAAAGAGGAAAACATATAGATGCATAATGTTTTCTTTCTATACGCAGAGTAGAATCCCCCTTATCATCGATGGTTACGCACAAATCAATGTATAGAGGATAACATAGGACGTTTTGGGAAAAAATCATAAAAGCTAAAGGAAATGGAACCTTAGTCACCCATGTGACTCCCATATCATGAAGTAATGGTGAATGGATGCCTTGGGTACACAGGCCATGTGAACAAGAGAGCATGTCATATCAACATTGGTCACATTAATCAGGGAGTAGATTGATAGAGAAGTTTATCTCTCTTCTTGGCGAAAGTTCAAGTATTTCTTCTAAAAACAAATCTCTAAATTCATGTAAGACTTAAAAATATTCTAGGCTAGGTTTATCTTCTTTTTCAAACAGATTTGTCATTTGGATAACATAAATCTGACATCCTTTACTCATGCACTTCTTAAATTGCATTGTTGAAATTTGCCTAACTGAGACTAGTTTTTGTATGCCCTGTACTTTCCTAACAATGTTGTTTTCATCTTTGTACGTAAGTGTTTTTTCACAAAAATCCAAAATTGATTTATGATTCTCTAGCCAGTCCATTCCAATAATTATATCGTAAGACCTAAATGGTAGAATATTCATATTTAACTTTATGTTTTGTCCATCTAAACTGAATTCAAAATCAGAAATGAAATATGTTACCCTTATTTTTGTTCCTGTTGCTAGTTGTACTAGCCAAGAATTTGTATGCCTTAATTTATTAAAAAAATTTGAATCGACTACACCAGGAGAAACATAACTCAATGTAGATTCTGGATCAATTAAAATAGAAACATGATTATTATTAAATTTACCTTCAAATTCCACTACAGTGGACTGGTGATCAACTTGTTGTCCATCCACAACTGCATTGATCCTGTGTACGCTTCTTCTGACATCTCCCACTATAGAGGCCTCTTGTAGGTTGTGAACCGTGGTCCTTGCTGACGAAGTTAAACATGGAAAATGCTTCCTTAAGTGAGGTTATCCACATTCCCATTATTTTAACGGTTCTATGTGGTTGTCCCCAAACTTCTTGGTTCCCAGATTAACTGATTTACACTAGTACATATGACCAAATTTGTGACGATTTTTCGTTGATATTGCCACACATATTCATCGCAATTTCCACGAAAGCCGATTTTTTTTTTCGTCGAAATAATTTCGTCGCTATATCGATGATCCAGGTGTACATGGAAACATTGACGAAATTATCTCTCCCCGTGTCACCAGAGTCATGTTCGATTTACACTAGTACATATGACCAAATTTGTGACGATTTTTCGTTGATATTGCCACACATATTCATCACAATTTCCACGAAAGCCGAGTTTTTTTTTCTTCGAAATAATTTCGTCGCTATATCGATGATCCAGGTGTACAGGGAAACATTGACGAAATTATCTTTCCCCGTGTCACTAGAGTCATGTTCGGTTAACGCTTTGCATCGTCTCAATTTTGATGAAAGATCATCGAAAGTACAATGAACAACTGTGGCAATTACGATGAAATTTCATCGAAATTATGACAAAAAGTTTTGACAAGTAAAAAACTTACGACGGAGATGTTGTATGTGCAATGAAAAACTGTGGCAACTTGTGACAAAAATCCGTGGCAATAACGACAACATGGATTCATCTAGACCAAAGTTACGATGAAGATGTTGTATGT
>CBVK0102858491.1:0-11378 GCA_900067695.1 Picea abies | reverse complement strand
GTATGTATACCTCCGTAGACTTTACCAGTCAAATCATTGGGCGGAGGGGGGTCCCTTGTCCCACAAACAAGTGGGTCTCATACACCAATTTGGTGTGGCTTGGTCGTGACCTTAAAAATAGATTATTATTATTATTGTTATTGTTATTATATGGTTAAAATAGGTGATTCAAACCGAGCACTTGTTGGCATGGAACTAGCCAGATGCCCAACAAAATTGCGTACAATTGGTTGAGCTAGCCCCTTGTTCTAATACATATAGACACATACATGGATATAGATTATGTTATTTGGAAATTGTCAGGCCACTTAAAGAAACTTACAATTCTAGTCAACCTCTTTGTTTCCCATGCATAAGAAAATTCAAAATGCTTGAGATTATAGAACCTTCTCATTGTCCATACAAAAGCAAATTGAAAATACTACTGGACAACCTGGCCATATTAAAACAATCTCAAAATGCTATTGGACATCATTTTCAGTCATTCTAATTGGATCTTCATGTTGCCAAGATATGCGGGGGAATGATTTGGTTGACCTACTTTGTCAATCAATAATGTTCAAGTTCAATATGCTTTCAATATGCATGCATGAATCGTTAGTATTGTTTCAACTACAACTTACAAGCTTAAACAAATACAACAAGAAATCATAGCTTTTCGGGTATCTGATATTGGAAATTTTTAGATTGGGACTCCATAGATTCCATTTGTAGTATAGCTAAACTTATATATATATACGTCTAATGAATTTATTTAAGGAAGGGACATCTCTACAAACCACTATCATCGAATATTGTAGACATGTATGGATACTACCCCTTGAAAAAAGTGTTGAAATCTTCCTAATGCTGGAATCCAACCTTCTAGGGAAGTTTGGAATTCAAATCACTCTGAGAACCTCCTTTCATTTCGATATTAGCTAGGCATGCTGACAAATCATACGGTTTAGAAATATCGATGGAAAATTCAATCACTATAAGAATGGAATACCTGATTTGGACTAGGAGAAATGGAGATGGAAGCTTCATTATTACAACATTCCCAGACAAAGAAATCAATAATGTTCATGGGAGATTTGTTGAATCAAGATCAATGTACCTACATGATTTTTCTTCAACACACAATGTTGCTATAGAATATGATGACCTTCACTGGTGGAGACATCGTTTCCACCTTCAATTATAGTAATACGATTATGATTTTTGCAGTTCCCTCTCTACTACGATCATGTTAAGATAATTGGTCATCAATTTTTGTATTAACAAGGTTATTGAGTTTCAATATCATTTTATCGAGCTCAATACCTAGTGGACATGGTGACCACAATGGTTTTAGGTTAGTAAAAAGTAATGCTAAGGATGGAATCTGTTGAGAGTAATGGCATGGTGTATAAGAGATTCGATGTAAGAGTGTCGTAAATGGGGACGAATGTGGGTATTCAATGCCTTATGAGGAGAAATCGAGCTACTTACAACAAGAGGAGAAAAAGGGTTTCATTAAAAGGGGGATTAATATTTATGGATGTGGGATCTAATTCAAGTGACAAGGAAAGAGAAGTGGAGGTAATTTGTAGGGTTTTCAGGGTGGGGAATGATATATAAATGATATTGGAATGTCTAGGTTTTACACATCAAAATGTCACATTTGCGTGTCACACCCTAAGTGTCACAAGTGTTGCAAAGTGATGTATGCACCTCAATAAGTGTAACATGCACTATCACAAGTTTTGTATGCACCTTCCCAAGTGTCACATTCACTTTTTGAGGTTTCATCACCCCTTGACACCATTAAAACAATTTTTCATGACCCCTAAGTCATATGAGAGGAGGAAACCCATCATTTCTAGGTAAAAACACACTTTTTCCTTGGAAAATTCAACCTTTTCTTAGCATTTATGAAGGGTTCCACCCCATTGGCCATGTGTAGGGAGTGAAAATTCTCCCCTTCCCATGTATAGGGAGTGCCACTTTTATCATATGGTGCCATGTCTCTCACTTAGGGGGAACACCATTCTTGTTGAGAGAAAAGGGGGATCTCCTCCACCTAATTCTAAGGTCCAACCCTCTCAGATTGAGTTGGTTATGTTCGACCCCTGTACTTTGGATTCAATTTAGGATATGATCCAAATCTCAAGGAGCCATATCCTGAACCATATCCCTCATTTTCTCATGGTGGTTGTACCTTTCAAGCCTATATATTGAGGGCTTTCCAAGGTGAAAGGAAGGAAGATTTCAGGTATCCAACCTTTGATCCCGAGGGAAGTAATATGTCAGAGTATCATCATTTCGATATTGGTATATTCATGCAAGGGATAGATGAGGATATCTTGGAGAGGTTATTGCTGCATCAATCATGGTTTGTAAGTATTCTCTTTGGTTTCTCATTTGAATATACTTGGCCTATTTCCTTCAATCTTGTGTATTCTTACATGTTCTTTTCTATTATTCCTTCAATCTTCGTAGATGAATTTGTTTGACCTAATCAACTAGAGTATGAGATAGTTGTTTCTCTTTGTTTACCTTTGCATGTATCAAGTTGCACCATGGATTTTGAAGATCAAGCTTACGGATTGGAAGCAGTGAGGACAAGCTTCGAAACAAGGTACATCATGCCCTTTCTCCCTCTCTCTTTATAATTGGTTAAAATGAGTTCAATGGGATGTTAGTGGCCACTTGTAGTGTTTCTGTCTTGGTATAGGGGTCTAGTAATCCAAGGGAGGTTTCACTTGTCCATAGGAGAAACATTCAGTAACATAATTACTTGAAGGGTAAGGTTGTTTCAGTCGATATCAAAGTGGTTGACGTGCCCATGGATTATAATTTGTTACTTGGTCGTAGTTGGTTCTATGTGATGTCTATCGTCACGTCTTCAATTTTTTGAATCTTATGATTTCCCCATCAAGGAAAAAATTTCACTGTTGACCAAATTGACTATACAACTCCAAATCACCACAATACTACAATGAATAATCTCCCTTTTGTAAGAGTAGGAGTAGGTATTATTAAGGATTCCTTTCCCATAAAGGTTATTCCTTTTCCTTCTCCTCCCACCCCATAGGTTTCCATGTTAAACATGATTTCAACTCAAGTGCGACAATCCTTATAATTATATTATCCTTTGGTAATACCTAGTTGTAATGAGCATAGTTTTATTCCTATGTCAAGCTCATTAAAAAATGAAATAGATGCCTACGAGCATTATTCATTGTCTATTTTAACATCGTTAAAAAATGAAATATACCTAGCTTCATCTAAATCAAGTCTCACTCTGGATTGAGTACTTGAACCTTCTTTTCCTTTGCCTAGTGAAAATGTTCTTATTAGTAACCAGACATCTAAACGATGAAAGAAGAATATTCGTCAGAGGAAACGATGCTTGGGGGGAAGGTCTCCAGCCTCTGGAAATCATTCTAGAGTGATACCACTAGCTTATATCACACAAGCTAGGGGAAAAATACTTTTAGAGAGACACATTTCTAGGAGTGATCCTCACTTGGGGGTCATTCCCCTCGTAACATAGTAGTTTTTATAGAACAAGCTTAGTCTTTGTTCTTTCTCGTGCTTGTTAATACATGAGAATAGGTTAATTGATTGGAAGAGTCTGCAAAGGTTTGATTGGTCTTGAGTTTCTATTCAATCTTATTTAGAACATCTCACTCTTTTGAATTATTGAGATTATTTTTATTACCACAACCTATCTTGAATACTTGTTTCTTGATGCTCATCTTTAAGGATTGTTGAGTGATTTCCTCTTCCTCTTTTTCATTGTTTGCGTTCTTTGAGTCTTGTCACTGTTTTGAGTGCATTTCTTGTTCGATATTTTTAATTCATATTCCTTTGTATCTACATTAGATTATTGCATTGAAAGTAAGGAAGTATAAATAACTAGCATTTGATTTAGGTTCATTTCATTTATAATCAAACGAACATAAATTGATTGCATTCAAAGTTTTGGATGGGAAACTGCATTGGGTTTATGAATTTGGGATTGGAAAAAAAAACTCTTCTCCTTTCCATAGATATATTTCATCAAACAAAAATATTTTCATCTCATTCTGTTGCACTCTTTTGGATTCAAATGCACGAACATCATCAGTTTCGCTTCCATACCCTTGAGTAAACAACATGCTAAAAAAAAAACTAATTAAAATCTATCTATAATTTTTTCTTTCCAGGCGTTGGAAAACCTACATTAGCTTAAGTGTAGGGATTTGGAATAGGTGTTGAGAATAACTTTCAAAATCCATAAAAAAACATAGAATCCTATGATAGGGAGAGAAAATCCAATTTTTGTACAAGCATAGTGGGGAACCAGTCCCCCTCTCACATTGGGGCTAAACATGAGGTCGCATGCGGGATAGCAATGAAGATTACCCCTCCAAGGCTGAACCAATCATAGAGGAACAATCATATATTGGGGGTTTTGTCTTGAGAAACCATTGTTTCAATTTGGTTTTTGGAGCTTCGTGAATCCCAAATCCATTCGAGGTTTTCTGGAGTCTTACCAGTTCACTTGTCTTCAGTTCTATTGAAGAGATTTAGACTTGATATCATGCCCATATGTTTGATCCTGAATGTTGGTTGTACCTTCCCATAGATTTACTGCGAGTTGGAAAACTTATTGGTCTTTTCTTTAGGGTTCATACACAAGGTGTCAACGAAGGGGAGTCTTTTTTGTACCTGTGTCTGGTCAAAATCACTCAGGCTCCTTGGAGGGTAACCCATAAATGGACCGTGAGGTAACTTCCACCAAGGTGTAATTCCATTAAGAAGTTCACCAACGTAACTGATCCACCCACTCTATCCCAATCCCTTCTCACTTTGATCCTGTGACGTTGGATTTCATCACCAAATAGCACTTCACTGATCTTTTTTTGTTTGGTTTGCTTCCCATATTTTTTAGTGCGTGTTGTTTGTTTTCCATAGATATCCCTTAGGGTTGAGTCCATGTCTATGGTGTCAGTTCCTGGAACTACCAATGAAGGGATCCATTTTCCTAGGATACCTTTTTTTCTCCTTTTATGGGATACGTTGGTCCTCCTTATA
Source organism: Picea abies (assembly GCA_900067695.1). Classification (NCBI taxonomy): domain Eukaryota; kingdom Viridiplantae; phylum Streptophyta; class Pinopsida; order Pinales; family Pinaceae; genus Picea; species Picea abies. The sequence continues at coordinate 6,332 of CBVK0102858491.1, read as the reverse complement.
TCGCCACTTTGTTTCTTTCAGGACTCACTATTGGGTTATCGGTCTGGTTGTTTTCCACTCCAGTGAACATAAATACTCCTAGTTCTTTTTCCATAATTACTCCACCCCAGGACCATCAACCTCTTGTCAATCCTCTGCCTTCTTCACACATTGGGTATTCTTCCTGTTCTTCCTCTTCACCTAGTGAAATATCTACAACCAGTAACCAAGTAGATAAGAAGAATAAGAAAAGAATGATTAAGAAGAAGAAAAATAATCTAGGAGGAAAACTTCCAACCTCTGCAGGACATGTTGGAAGCGATCAACCAACTACTGTTCATCATGCTGGGAGTGTTGATATTGTTGACAAGTCTACCAAGACACATCGCAAGCCCAAATTCCCTTGTAGTATTTGTAAGGGTGAACACCTTCTTAAGGATTTTCCTGGTATTCCTAAGGTTGTAGAAGTGTGGTCTGAGGTTCCTCAACCTGTGTCGTCAACCACTGCAAGTCATGTTGGTGACAAACCATCAACTAGTGATAATATAGTTCGAAGTAAGAAGGGTAAAGTCAATTTTCCTTTCTTATTATGTAAGGATATGCACCGTAGTTACCTTTTCCCTCGTATGGATGAGGCTTCATATCTATTAGAAAATATTGTTGATTCCCAACAAGAACTTCCATCTCCCAACCTACCATTGGTTCATGAATTGGTCAATCCAATCCCATCACCAGTCAATCTAGTTGATTAGGTGATCTATCTAGTTCCATCATCAATCAATTCGAGCAATCTGATTTCGACTTCGATCGATACCACTCTTGCCTTGGAGACTGAATTTAAAATGGTTGATCCAATACTACCCTTGGTCGATCCCACTCCTCCTAGAAAGAGTTACGATGTCACTCCGGTATTTCTTGTTTCTACAGATTCTTCTAGGCAAGAGGGCACTTCACCCATCCCAATGGAACCCCCTCAGAGTAATGAGGCCATTATTTTAGATTGGGGTGCACTACCATAATCTCGTCTCCCTTCCTATATACCTTTCCAAATCACTATGCAGGTTTTTGGTAGGGACGTTCCTCAGGCTATTTCGATGAGGGTGCATTGGTTAGTATCTTATCCTGCATTGCTTGGAAAGCTTTAGGTTCTCCTCATCTTGCGCTAGTGACTCAATATCTATGGGATTTTAACAGAATGGATAGTCAAATTTTAGGGATCCTTCCTTAGTTTCTTGTTACTTTTGGAGGGAAAACTGTCTTTATTGATGTGATGGTAGTCCATGACCCCTTGGATTTTAATTTGCTCCTCGGGTGAGACCATGTTTATGATATGAATCTTGTTGTGTCCATGGTATTTCATTTGATATGTTTCCCTCACAATGGAAACATGGTAACCATATAACAAATTTCATTCATTGGCCCTCATATGATGGCCAACCATCTGACTTCCTTGAATGGTCCTTACATTCCAGCTACATCCGCCCTGTCGTAGGTCAATTATGTGACAACATGTCCCATGCATTCAAATCTGAATGAGAAGGAATCTCTCCCTTCCTCTGATTTAGATCTGGTATTTTCCATGGTGATCTCTTCAATAGGGATATTATAGCCTTATCTCCCTACCCCTATTGTGTCCCTTGACATGTATTCCTTACAAAGTGTATTTTTTCCATCTAGCAAATATCTCTTGGAAGCCATGATTGAGGTTTGTCCCTTGACATCTATTCCTTCTAGAGAATTTTTCTCTTAGAAGACATGATCAAGTAGAGGTGTTTGAGCATATTTTATTTACTGATTTCGAGATCTTTAAAAAATGAAATGGCCACCTCTCCTGTTGAGTCGAGTCTTTCACTAGATCATGTAACTTAACCTTCCTTTCATCCACCTTTGTCTGTTGACCCTTTTTATCCATATGGTATAGAAATTGGTGACAACTTCAACATCAGTGGATGAAATGAAGCTTAGGGGGAAAGATCTCCAACCTATAGAAATCATTCTAGAACAACGCCAATAGCTTTGATCACACAATTGGGGGAAAAGTACCAAATATCCATGGGTCCCATTCGAAACCTTTAGACATTATGTTGGGAACTCTATGGATTTTCTTTTAATCTCTTTTCAGACTCCCTAAACATGAAAATATTTCCAAGTGAGATTTCTTCCTTTCACACTCGTTAAAAGGTTTGAAAGGGCGTCTTTTGAGTGGTAGTTTATCTCTTTTTTGGCCTTGCGAGACTAATTACGAAAAATGACTACTCTAATCAAGTATGATTATAAGAGTTCTCCCCTATATTATTTTACACTTTTTTCAGGCTTGGGAGACTAAATTTATGAAAAATTCATCCATGGAGTCATTTTTAAGTTCTTTTCAGACTCTTTAAACATGAAAAATCATCGAGTTTACCTTCTTTGGGCTCGTAAAATTATGCATCAAAGGACCTATGTGAGTCCAATTCTTTAAACATGAAAAATCATCGAGTTTACCTTCTTTGGGCTCGTAAAATTATGCATCAAAGGACCTATGTGAGTCCAATTTCCAGGACCCATATGGAATAGAACCCCTCCTTCTTCAGGTTTGTTAAATATATGTCGAGGAACTCATGTGAAGGATGATATATACCGATCATATGTTATCCTCCTCAATATCATTAAAAAATAAAGAGGTACTCATCTATCTGGATGGGGGGGGGGGATTTAAGGAAATGGGTCAAGTTTTTGGAATCTATTATGAAAACTATTGTTGTCACCCTTGAACATGAAACATGTTTGCATCTCATCTTAAATTTGGGTAATTTTATTGTCTCTAAGTCATACCAATTCTATGTGTCATCATACTTTTTCATCCAGTGGAAGAGTGCTCTTATTGTCAACACATTATGTTCTTGGTACACGTTGATTCAATGCTGCCAAGTCAGTTGTTGTGCTTTATAATGTTCAAGGGAAGTTTCATTTCAAACCATCCATCTGCAGTATTACCAATTTCCATTTCCCGTGTCAGTCTATACTCATTTGATTCACCATATTACATCACTTTCTTGTGTATTTTTCATGTCGATAATGGGGGATACATCAAGGCCCTCCTTCGATGAGTCTTTTCCTGTTGACTTCAACACATCATCCGAGAATTAGACTTAGAAAACAGTTAGTACCTTGGGACTTGCATGATTCAATGGCAGGCCTCCTCACCTATAACAATAGGTTTACATCATTGACATCTGATCATATGATTCCATGAATGTTTGAGCTCAACTCATTTATTCACATTTGTTGAAATGTACTAGGGTACCTTGGGAATCATGACATCATTGGTGATTTCCCTCGCACTTGTTAATAGTTTACATCAATGATCGGAAATCAAGTGGTTTCTACCATGTTCGACATCAAATCATCTATTCACATGGCTATATTTGTACCACATCGGGATCAGGACGAAGACCCTAGGTTGGGTGTTCACTCTGTTATGTGCTTTACCCAGGCTATGACGGAGATCATTTGAGCATGTAAAATATTTCATTACAATTATCATGCTAGAAATATTACTGATATATATACTATCACATATATCCACATTGTATTGATTCATGGCTATATTTTGTCATCTTGTAGCTCTACTGTGTATTTTTCATGGTTGCGATTAGTTCATGTCATGGAGGTATGCATCCACATTGTATATTTGGTGGTCATATCCTTAGTCAATATTTTCATGGATCCACAGTGTATTGGTCGACGACCATGCTTTGAGTCATCTTGTATTCCGATCATAGGTATTCCTACCTTGGAAATGGAACATGTATTAATATTGTTTGATTATTGTTTGTAGCTTCTTCCAAGTTCTCCCACTCCAACACCCTTGCATTGAATAATTTACAAAGTATTTCAACCATCAGTTTCTCTTCTGACGTCACACTTTAGGGGGCATCTGTTACACATCAAAATTTCACATTTTCATTTAACACCCTAAGTGTCACAAGTGTCGCAAGTGTTGCAAAGTGATGTATGCACCTTGGTAAGTGTTGCATGCATTGTTGCAAGTGTCGTATGCCCCTTTACAAGTGTCACATTAAATTTGTGAGGTTTTTTCAACCCTTGAAACCATTAAAATAGTTGTTCATGACCCATAAGTCATATGGGAGGAGCAAACCCATCATTTCTAGGTCAAAACACATTTTTTTCTTGGAAAATTTGGCCTTTTTTTACATTTATGATGGGTGGCGCCTCCCTAGCCATGTGTAGGGAACGCCAATGCTCCCCTTCCCATGTATAGGGAGAACCATTTTTGGCAGATGGCACCCTGTCTCTCACTCATGGTGAGTGCCATTCTTGTTGAGAGAAAAGAGGGATTTTCTCCACCTAATTTTAAGGGCCAACACTCTCAGATTGGGTTGGTTATGTTCGAACTCCACACTTTGGATCTGATACAAACCTCAAGGAGCCATATCCCTCATTTTCTCATGGCGGTTGTACCTTTCAAGCCTATATATTGAGGGCTTTCCAAGGTGAAAGGATTGAAGATTTCAGGTATCAAACCTTTGATCCTGAGGGAAGTAATCAGTCTGAGTATCATCATTTTGATATTGGTAGGTTCATGCAAGGGATGGACGAGGAGAGCTTGGAGAGGCTGCTTCTGCATAAATCATGGTATGTAAGTATTCTCTTTGGGTTCTCATTTGAATATACTTGGACTATTTCCTTCAAGCTTATGTATTCTTACATGTGATTGTCTATTATTCCTTCAATATTCGTAGATGAATTTGTTTGACCTAATCATTTAGAGTAGGAGATAGTTGTTTCTCTTTGTTTCCCTTTGTAGGTATTAATTTTCTCTAGGGATTTTGAATATCAACCTCATGGATTGGATGCATCAAGGCCAAGCTTTGAAACAAGGCACATCATGCCCTTTTTACCTCTCTCTTTATGATTGGTTAAATTGAATTCAAAGGGATGCTAGTGTCCACTTGTAGTGTTTCTATCTTGGTATGGGGGTATGGTATTCCAAGGGAGGTTTCATTTTTTCATAGATGAAACATTATGTAACACTAGTGTTCGAACTCTCACCATGGTTAGTGAAAAGGGTTTTGGCCAATGGCCATGGATTTCAATAATCTGTAGAGAAATTATTTCTATGGTCTAAGTCGCAATGAGGGTTTGATCACATATTTGATACATATTACAAAATGGTTAAAATCATAGCTAGAAAGATAGATTTCAAGGTCATGGATCACCTTTTAGCTAAAATGAATTTTGAGGGGGTTTCGACATTGCAAACATTTTCATTTATGAAGGAAGTAGATGGCATTGTGGATGAAATGTTGCAGTCATTTATTCGAATGAATTTTCCAAATCCAAGGTATGCATACGATGCTCTTGTTTTCCAACTTTGTGAAGCAAATCCTTTAAAATTTTCCTTAGATATAATACAATGGTTGATTCATTTAAGCTATGTAACATACCCAACCCCTTAGGCTGGACATGCGAACCTGTAATGTACCCAACCACCCATAGGCTAGCCATGCTACTCTAAAAACCCACTTCTTAACTGATTTCAAATTCTAACAACATTTAATCCGAAAATTAAGCATGAAAGACTCACATGCATTAATCAAGATCCATGCTACAAAAAAAAAAGAAATAAACAATGTTCCATGCACAAAAAATAACCAACAAACATGCAAATTATAAATACATATCTCATAGATAATTAAATATAAAACAGAATATACATTATACATAAAACACATAGAGCACTTATCTTTTCAAGAAAACATTCACCAACTGGCTACAGAACAAGGAGGTTCCTCCCAACCATAGACATTGTTATTCTTTTACTCTCAACAACAAGTCACCCTCGAGCCAAGGCTATGAATCCACAAGGACAGGTCCTAGGCAAAATCTAAAACACACAACAGTTGGCTAACTAGCTCTCAGTTTTCCCAAGCACACAACAAATCTGAATTTTTAGGTCTCTTTCCCCCTTATCCTGCACAACCCAAATAAATGAACACATTTATATTCCATGCAGTCCCTCTGGTTGTTCCATTTCTCTCCAGGGATCTAGTTCTTCTGGTCAGGAAATATCCCTACTGGAAACTCCAAGGATTCTCAGTTGTGGATATTTATTTCCGAAATTCCATCAATATCATGCACACAAGCATCCATTCCCTCCTAGAATGATCAATAATTTCTTACATCCATCTAGCAATGGCTCTACTCCTCCAACCATTCATTTTCATGGTCCCCCCAAGAGCACACTAATTCTGTTAAGTAAATATACCAAAATAAACCATTCACCATAACAATGAACTGGAAATATAATTCAATAATACCAAGAATAAACCATAAACCATTCACCATAA